>PVLD010001128.1:158169-220278 GCA_004027595.1 Dinomys branickii
TTCTTTTTTTTTTTTTTTTTTTTTTCCAGGACCGGGGATCGAACTCAGGGCCTTAGTGCTTAGCGGCAAGCATTTACCCCACTGAGCTGTACCTCCAGCCCCTGTCTTTGTCTCTTTAGCCTGTGACTCTAACTGCTTACCATTAGGTCCTATATTTTGCAAAACACAAATTTCCCAGTTATGGGGGTTCAGAATGTCTGTGCTTCCTGCCACCCTAGACTGTGCTCCCGTGAGCATCATGAGTCACTCCTCCTCTTCATGGGTGTGCACATGTCTTTGGGTGTCTTTCCTGGAGGTTGTTGGTTGCTGGTTTCAGGTGTAGGGATTCTCAGTTTGGGTGAGGAGGGCCTGCTACACCCTTACTGGCAGCAGTCGTCCACTTTCCACCTTTAACTCCCAGGGGACTGCCATGTCCTTCAGCATTCTGATTTCTCCCGCTTTTAATAATGATGCAGTGATGCTATGTTTTAAATTTTCATTTTTTTCCTAAGTTTGAGCATCTCTTTGTACATGTGTACGCCTTTTGGGTTTCTTTCATACATTGTTTATAAAATGTGCTGTTCGTTTTTCCTTGGCTGCTGACTTTTTCTTGTCTGTGTTGCATTTCCTTCTATATTCTGGGACATTAATCCTTTGTCAGTTGCAGAAAAGAAAGGACATAATAATGCTGAAAATGCAGGAAGGACATCATAATAGGAGAAAGGGCAAGCCTTTAAATTGAGTGAACACAGCTTTTGAATAAGTTATTAGATTTATGGTCCCTCCCTTTCCATTTTGCTGTGAATACTATGTCATAGGTAGGCACTGATTCAGGGCTAGCATATTTAAAACCTCTCTATTGTACTTGACTAAGTGACTCTCAGCAGACAAACCCTCAGGCATGTTCCTGATCCACCGTAGTAGTTAGTATCTGCAGTATCCCTACTCAACTTTTTAGAAAAAGAAGTATGTTCAGTGTTCTTAACTAGGTCTTAGCATGTCGTTTGCAAGGCTCCTGAAAGTTCTTCTTGTATGAATTCTTTAAAAACATCTGCTTAAGAATCCTTAAGTGATTTTGTTCATTTCTGGTTCATAATCATCTTTTTCACCTCTGGTTGTTAAAATTACTTTTTGAAAGGAGTGGAAGGCCAGTTGCTACCACATCTGACCATTTTCATTTCTGCTTAAACTTGATTTCCCATTCATATGTCATTGGTTCTGAGTTTTGGCTCTTTGGTGGTATATAGAACCCAAGGTTTGATGACTCTTTAGGGATTTACCCAGCTTCTATTTTCAAAGTATTCTCAGCAACTCTCTTATCAGGGCTCTTTTGTCCTGTGGGGTGAAGTTGACATTTATCTCTGACATTTTGATTTGCCCTCTGAAAGTGAGGTGACCTGGAGTACCTTTCAGATATTTGTGGTTAGAAAACATCTGTCAGTCATCCTGCCATGGTAGAGTCCATTGGTAGTTGGTTACTGGCCATGTACCCCCTGGTATTTCAGGGACAAGTCATTGTACTTAGCCTAATGGGTGGAGCAAAGGGTGGGGTCAGATCTGGCCTCTTGAAGCAGCTCTTCCACTCAGCATTGGATGCCAATAGTTGTAGCTTGTTTGTCCTTCTAGGCTCCGTGTTTTCTTTGTCTCTTGATATGGAAGGAGTAGGAAGTTGAGCCCAGATCCGAGGGCCTGAGTGCTTGGTCTCTGACCTTTGCATCCTGTTGTGATCTGAGTCTGCCACTGCAGTACTTTGTGAGATCATGGCTGCCCCAGGGCCAACCTCCTCTGAATTGAAGGAGGAGGAAGTTAGCTCTCAATAGGTTTTCTGTTTCAGGAGCTCTGTATGATCTGATGCTGCCAGTGTGTAGAGACCCTGACCCATGATAGGTAGAGGGATCAATAACTGGAAAATGCATATACAAGGAGCCTACTCAGGGCCACTAGTTAAAAGGATAAGCATTCTTGAAAGTGGGCTTCTTAACTTCTCATTGTATTTCAGGGTCAGGTGAAAGTATAGAGTCCACCTGTGAAAATAGCCATTCATAACTCTTAGTTTAGGGTTATTAAATTCTGGTGATCAACTGGGTTCTGTACAGGAGGGAATTTTACATTCTGTACCATGAACGTACTGCATACTGTTGTGTCTCCTTGTATTAACTATTTCAACTTTGTTTTTGTTTAGGGTGGTACAGAGGTTATACCTTAAGAAAAAAGTCTAAGAAGGTAAGTCCTTTTCTTTAAACACAATGCATGTCCTTTCATAAATCAAACTGTGAGAAGAAGTCAATTCCATCTCATTTGTGTCGAAGAGTTTTACTTATGTATCTCTTTCTCCAAATTTAACAAATATATGGGTTGAAATGTGAATGACCTTGAATTGTATTCTTCTGAACAATATGTGTACATAGGAATTGCAGCTTTGTTCCATGAATGGATTTCTGGGTTGTGCAAAGAACCTGAATATGACTGGTTGGTCTGTTGTCTTGAAAGGTGCAATCCTTTTTTCCTGGGGGAATTTTGTATCCTGTTTGGGTGTTGTGTAAAAGCGAATGAGCTGAGCATGGTGACTTTGGAAAAATAAAATATTGCTAAACATTTTCAATCTTATCCTTGATGGACTTACGAATTTGGAAAGCTCATGATCATTTCCCTCTTGCTTGTGACTATTTTACACTCTTTGAATTGAGTTGCAAAATACTGCTTTTTTTAGGGCAGTTTGCATGTGTGGTTCTTTTGAATGTCTGAAAGTGAAACCTGTAATTGTAGCTCAGATCACTGTGGTAGACACTCCTGTCCACAATTCTGTGTGGCTTTAGCATTCTTAGCCTTGCAAAGCCTAATTTTGGCTCTTCTGTTTTATTCTACGATATTACGACTTGGAAGTAATATCCCTTCTAAGTTGTGGTTAGGCTGTCCATGTTCCTTATACATTTTAATATCTAATTATGCTTGACAGATGGTTTGTTTTGCTTGCTAAAATTTTCTTACCATCATCTCCACATTGGGCTAGACTCTCCCACGCCTGAAATAAGGCTGTGGGCAGCGCCACGGCTGTCCTGTTCTGCCTGTGGCAGAGTCAGGCTGTGCTGACAGTGGAGCTCTGTGAGAGCTCAGAAGCTGCGCGTCGTCTGTGGTGGTCACTTGGAAGGGGTAGTCATATTCAGGTGCTAATGGACGTCACCACTGGGTGTAGTAGTCAACCAGACCTGCAGATTGGAGCGAGGACCGAACCTTGGACCCACTGAGCTCATACTGGGCTATGCATCTCTCTCTGCACATTCAGGGACCTGCAGCCTTGAGTATGGACAAGACAGATTTTAGTGGAGCGTGGGATAAGTTCTCCAAGGAAAGTTCTTTTCACATTAAATTTCCCTTTCTACAGTCAAAGGTATATTCTTGCACAGGAAGCTCTTGAGTTTCTTCTGGGAAAGCAATAGTTTAAGACTTTAGTGATGTCGAGACTAGGATTATGGACTAACAACCCCTCCCCAGTCTACCTGTACACAGGACAAAAATGCAACTTCACTGGTAGTGTGTGCCAGTTAGTTACTCACTTTCCTTTGGTGTTTATTTGGTA
This sequence comes from Dinomys branickii, assembly GCA_004027595.1. Classification (NCBI taxonomy): domain Eukaryota; kingdom Metazoa; phylum Chordata; class Mammalia; order Rodentia; family Dinomyidae; genus Dinomys; species Dinomys branickii. The sequence goes on from PVLD010001128.1 coordinate 161,726, forward strand.
TCACTTCCCCTAATTTGAGATCTTTCTCACTTTCCCAGGGCCCTCTAAACCATGGCACTTCCTATCCTGGAGGGGTACCCAGGCCTTATATCTCATTGACACAGTGAAGCTGAGAAGGAATGTGATTATTTTTCTAAGACTCACATTGGTAGATAAGGGATTGGAAGCTTTGCAGAGGTTGTAATTTTGCAAAGGGCTACCCAGGAAAAGGTGGAGAAGGGACATGGCCCTTAGGATTCTGGACCGTTGGAGTGTTCTGCAAGCATCCTTTGTGTAAATATTTACAAAGGTGCGGTTGATTCAGGCTGGTCCTGGGTGCCATAGCCAGAGTTGTTTATTTCAAACCTTCAGATGTGTCCATCTCATCCAGTCACTCTCCCTCCTCTGGCTTCATGATTCCCAGCAGATTTACTGAGACTGAGGGGAAATCTCTGCCTATGGACCTGTTGGGGATGGGATTGGCTTGTTTTCTTATCCTTATGTGAATATACAGCTATTGGCATTATGGAATGTCTCTATGCACCTGCAAACCATCCTGGGATTGGAGATGTCTGGGATGTCTGGGACTGGGTCTTCGTTGTTGTTTACCCTTTATTTCCTGTTGGCCTATTTCTCCCCTTTTTGTGATGGTGCTTTTTTTTTAACATGCAGTTCATCCACTTTCCTGGTAGGCACGAGGAACTGGGATGGGTGGCACCTCTTAGCTAGTCCTGTTCAACCCTCTTGTTGCTTCATGTCCTTCCAAGCATGATTGGCAACCTGATTTTTGGATTTCCTTTGTAGATGTTTGGGGAGCAGATGCCGGAGGAACCTAGTCCAAAGCTCCTGTTTCCACAACAGGTGCCTTGAAGCCATAGTGCAACTACTGGGTTTTTGCTGTGTGCAATAGATCTGTTGCAGGAAAAGTGGCCTGTGGCTTATGCTGCCCAAGACCTTAGCCTAGTGGCCCCATGTATACCTTCTTTGTGCTCATCTCTGCTTTATTATAGTAAGGGTGTCATTTTGGTTGGTTAGGGAGCAGGACCACAGCTCTTGATAAAACTGGCAATTTACAGGCTGCCCGATACTGTACATTCTGTTGAGAAACTGTCTTCTTCAGGCAGTGTTCACCCTGGAGGTGTATGTGTTGCACTTTGGACACCCAGAGCCCCATGTGAATGTAAGCTCATTGTTCCCCCTACAGCCGTGTGGAGTGGAAAGAATTTTTCCCATCTTCCTGTATTTTATCATTGATCTCTTTGTTTGGAGATTTATGAGAAAGCCCCATGATGTAAGTCAATATTCAGTGCATAAGTAATAAGCAATGGTTTAAACCAACTTTTGATGACTGTCTTACATTGTGAAAGGGGAACATTCTCAGCGACCATCATGAAGAAGTGCTCATTTTGGCATCAGTTGGCCTTTGATGTACCTGTGTGAAGGTCAGCACTGGAAATGAGGGCCAACCCATAGAGAAGACAAGGAACTTCCTGTGTCTTTGTAGAATTTTTCTTTTGCAAACACATTGTCTTAATTTTCTTCTAAGACACCTGCAGACTCTGAAATGAACTGAGTTACTTTACCCTATGCGAGCCTTAGCATAAGATGTGTGAAATTAGTAGTGACGTGACCACTCCTACCGCCTCCTTGTGGAGGTTAATTTGATGGATTTGTCATCAGTATACATGTTGATAATAAAAACTGTATTTTTCTTTTCCTCAAAGGGTATATTTCCTGCTTCATATATTCATCTTAAAGAAGCAATAGTTGAAGGAAAAGGGTAAGTGTGTTTTCCATGGTTAAATAATTGCAGTAATATACTTGGCATGGCTGGTAAATGTATGGCGGAGTACCACTCAGAGATTAAGATAGAGCTGTGATTGACTGCGATGTTTCAGGAGCTTTCGGGTAGGAGGGAGGAATTGTGATTAAGAGCTGTGTGTATTGCCTTGGCCGCTGGAAGAACCTGAGGCCAGCACCACAGCTGCAGCCATTCTCCTTTAACCTGAGCTTGGCGTTGGAAATTGTTGGCCTGGGTGCTCTGCTTTCTCTCTGAACGACTGCATTTGGCGGAGACTTCACGGCCCCCAGCTCTTGAGTCCATTTGTCTAGAAGACTTACCAAGCTGTGATACAAATGGAGTTTAGAGGGGAAGCAACGGTTGTTAAATTGAGACACATATGAATTTACATGTCATCTAATTGTGATGTATGTTTCCTAGAGGTCATCAAACTGATGTGTAAGTTCATTAAAAGGACATTTGCAGAACAGAAACCCATTAAGCAGGAACGGCAAATGAATAGCCAGGTGTGAACTTGGAAGAAGGAAGAGTATAATGTTTTCTTTTCTGGTCTCTGCTACATCTTCACACTCAGTTAAATATGTAAATTATAAAATTACTAATCATATGATTACTGCATAATGACATCTCTTTGGCTGATTACAAAATTGCCTTTCCAAGCAGTGTACTTTTAACATATGAAAAGGGCTTCTCAGGCTCTATAGTCCCATGATGCATAATTAAAATGAAGAAAATAATTTAGAGGTGTGAGTGGTGATGGCCTGCAGTATGGTGGATTTTTTTAAGACAGGTAAAATGTTTTGTATGTGAAGTTATAGGGGGAAGAAAAAGAAAGTTTTAAAACTTTTACAGAAATAATGGAAGAGAATATGCATTTATGTTTGTTTTACTAACTTTCCGCATTGCTGGGACAAAATATCTGATACCCACAACTTAAAGGAGGAGAGAGGTTTTTTTTTTTTTGGCTCATAGTTACAGAGCTTTTAGTCCATGGTTGACAGGGTCAAACAGAGAAACAGCATGGGGGAGGGTCTGCAGTGGAAGAAGGCTGCTCAAGTTGTGGAGGCCAGGGAGGAGGGGAGGAGGGCTGCTGGGGAGGGAGACATCCCTTCCAGGTCATGCTCCCATTGACCCACTTCTTCTGACCAAGTCCTGTCTCCTAACAGCACACCCAGCTGCTAAACTCCTTGATGGATGAATCCACTGTTGTGTATAGCACTCGCATGGACCAATCACTTTGACCTGCCTGTAAAAGAGAAAAGAAAGAAGGAAGGAAAGGGGAAACACACACACACACACACACACACACACACACACACACAGGATAGCTAAGATAATTGTTCTACTGATTTCTATTGCTTTATTGAAAGGAACAGTTAATGCTTAATTTTTTTGAACAATTTTACGTGCTTATATCTGGTAAATGTGAGCAACTACTTTGAAGGCAACAATTATGCAATATAACGATTGTTGAATTCCTATCTCGTTTTTTGAAATTCTGTATAGTTTCTAATTTTTTTATTCTCTTTAAAATTAAAAAAATTGAAAAATTGAAAAAAAAAAGACCTACCTGTGCACAGCTGTGTTCTTTATATCTGTTTCGGAATCCTTATACAGGTCAGCTTACATGTGACTAATATGTTTTGAAAAGTGTTTTGGTCTGTATAAAATAATATGTGTGCAAAGGTAAAGTGAACAAGCAATTAATTCAATTCTCAGTCAGTAGAGCTCCATGCACCCAGACAGACAGGCAGTCTGGAACACAGTTCCAGGCTCTTCCCATGTCTTCTGGTCCGCGGTCCCAGCGTGGGCAGGTAGACAGAGCCATGGTGAGGCGGTAGAGACGCTGCCTTGCCCGTGCTTTGGGTTTCCTGTCCCTGCTTCTCACTCTCACCACCTGGCCCTGATGGCTGCTCCCACCCAACCTGCTTCTGTGTTCTCCAGGTTCATAGTCCCGTCTGTCTCTCTTACATGATCTCTCTATGTGCTCTCTTTCTTACAGGGTCCCTTTCCTCTGTATTCTGTCCCTTACGTGATCTCTCTTTTGCCTGGACCTTTGTGTCTCAGGACACTGGCCCTCTTCCACTTTCAGACATGGTAAATAATTGTTATGTGTCTGTTGTCACTGATTCTGTGCCTTTTCCCCGCTAACAAAGCACTTCTGATTTAGCGCCCTCATTTCCAGGCTTTGCATTTCATGTCAAGCCCCTTAGGGTTTACGCTGTCATAGCTTCTTCCTGTTGTTATCCTGATCCGCTGCTCAGGTACTTTGGCTCTTCTTTCCAGTGCCCTCTGCTCTTAGGTGCTGGGCTTGGCTTTCTCATTTCTGTGTTGCCTCTCCCTGGTGCTGTGGACTCTGTGGTTCTCTACCTTGAGCTGGACCCTGGTAGGGCCAGTGCTTGGGTTGGGACCTGCAGCCCTGTCTTTTGACATCTCCTTCAATTGTGCAGGAACTAGTGACCAGTGATAATCACCACCATTGGCTGAGCATCTGCTATTCCATTCATTTTTTGTTTCTAAATTTTAATTTTTTACACTGACAGAAGTTGTACAATAATACCTTGGTTCAGGAACTCTTCTCCTTGCAAACAATTTGGTTCACACAAAAAAGTGTCCAACAAAATTTTGCTTCTGTTTGCAAACTCCGCATCAGGTAACAAACAACCATGGCTGTCTTCCCTACACAAACAGCGTGGTTGCTAATGAGTGTCCTGCACTGTGATTAGAGAGCACTTTCTCCTGGCAGGCTTTGCGAAGATGACGTGTAGACTTTAATGAACCACTTGTATCAACACCCTTACTGGGAAGCCTGGTGACAGGCTTAGCAGGGGTGTTTTAAGTCACGTCTTTCAGTAGATCCTGGTGTTGTTCCATCAGAGGAAGTCCTTAGCAGCAGTGCTATGTGTAGTTGGGAGTGGTCATTCATGCAGCTTTCTCCCAGAGATTGGTCTAGACCTCTCCACCGAGACCTCCTCTACCTTCAGTATCTGAACCCCAGTTGTGAGCCCGAGTCAGGATTCTTCCCACAGTTCTGCACCCCAAGTGATCAAGGATGCAGGAGACTACTGCAGTGACAGTTGGCCTTCCATGCTGGCTAGCTTCTGTTCTGTTCAGAATACATGGTGGACCTCTCAGTCAGGTAGCCTAACTTGGTAAACCACAGATTTAAATCTCTCCGCCTGAACCAAGTTGTGCCCATCTGATTAGCATAGGGCCTGATGCAGACCACTGCCTAGAAAACAGTGATTGACTTGATAAAAAGCCAGTGCCTATGTAGACAGTTAAGTCAAGGGTTAAATCTTTGTGAGTGGAGAGGAAAGGCAAAAGGGTAGCCAGAGTTGAGACCGTATAGAATACCCATGAACAGTTGAAAGCTATAACCTCTTTCACATTTTGCCAAGGATAACTGCTTCTTGCATTATCATACCGAGTTTTATGCATGATGGAAGTATAAAAATAGTCTTAACCCAAACCTGAATTTTTAAGACCACACAGACTGGTTGTAATTTATGGTATCACTAAGATAGATGGGTTTACATGTTGCAAATTTACTTTCCACTTCTTAGACCTTGATGTCCTGAAGACTTTTAATGGGTGTTACATGCCTCCTTCATCTTACCTTGACATATGAAGTGGATGACTTACGTGTGGGATAGTGTGTGAAAGTTCTCAAGCTCTGAACAAATCATGCTTGTTATTCTTAAGATTTTGATGTGTCTGAACACAGTCTGACTTGTATGTTTCCTTACCGTTTGCTTAAATGCCGAACTCTGTGGCCTAGATTGGGAATGTGTGTTAATAATAAAGCCATGGGCTCAGGTGCTTCTTCTCCCTTCTCTCCTCCCAGGCAACATGAAACAGTCATCCCGAGTGATCTCCCGCTCATACAGGAAGTTACCACCACCCTCCGCGAATGGTCCACCATTTGGAGGCAGCTCTATGTGGTAAGAAAATGGGCTGCTCAGTCAAGCTTCACAGTGGTATTTCAGGAGCTGATTGTATCAGTGGGATGTTTGTCCTTTCCTAGGGAGCTTGAAGAGAACTTCTGGCACTTGCTGTACCTACAAAGGGCAGAGGAAGCATCTACTTTACACAGAAATGGGTGCTTTGTTTTGTTTTGTGTTTTTCTTTTTGCCATGAGCTAACTGTAGGTGATGCCTCTAATGGTTTAAGAAAAGCTACATAGTCCTCAGGGTTTAGCTGTGTTTGTGATGAAGTAGGGGAATAGTTCAAATTCTAGCTTTGTGTGCTGTTGTACAGTTCTCCTGATGGCAGAAGAAGTCTTATTAATGCAGAGAGGTTGGAACTCTGACATCTTTCATTTCATATTCACTCAGGGCATTTCTTTGCACATAAATTCGTATTTGCAGAAGATTACCTTTTGTTAAGTCTGTATTTCTATTCAGAGTGTTGATTTCTCATATGCTAATGTTATTATCACCAAGCAAGGGCTCTGGAAGGAAGTCAGTACGTTAATTTCTTGGGAACATAGAAAACTTCCTAAAGTCCCACAGCTGTTCGTTGGGCAGACTTGTTGTTTTTGATTATACAGTGGTTTCCTATAAATGCACAGTAATAAGCAGTTGCAGTAATTGTTCATCAAACGTACTCAAAAACCTAAAAGCGTAAAGTTAGCCATGAATGTTTTGGGTAAATCTGAGCAATTTCATAGTCGGTGTTTCATGTTCAACTTAGCAATTTTTAAACAAAAATATGGCAACAAAACAAACAGGCGTTGATGCTGACTAATATGTGAGTGGACACAGCTTTAGCAATACCATCCTGGAGTAGGCATGCTTAATGATCACCTGCATTTTCTTTCACAGATTTTACATTTGGCTTTGTATAAAGTCAAGCCGGAGAGTTTATAATTTTTTATGTGCGGTTTTCGCTCTGCTCGGTTGTGAGAAGGCAGCAAGACACTAAAGGTTTTAGATGTTTGATGTGACTTTAGGGAAATAGACAAGGGGAATTAGTAAGAGGAAAAGGCACGTAATAGAAGAAAAGGAACATAGTTTTGCAATAAATCATTAATTTTTATCACTTAGTATTCATTTAAGAAATTAAAATTAGGGCTAGGAGTATAGTTCAGTGGTAGAGCATATGTCTAGTATGCGTGAGACTCCAGGTTGAATCTCTAGAGCTACCATTGCCACCCTCTGCCCCAAAGCAAAATTAGAATAATACTAGGAAGACTAGCTCATGAAATGTGAAATAGGCTGTTAGGATGCTGAATGATGGGTGAGTATAAGCATCTCAATCGTAGAAAGAAGGTTGAATAGTAGGGCAGTGGTTCAAATATATGGAATGGTGGAAGTCATTTTAAAAAAACTGCAATGGCCACTTTTACTTTTTTAAAAGGAGCACAATGATTAAGATATTATTAGATACACTATATATTAATTACATCTAATAATATAATTAGTGTATTATTAGGTGTATACCTAAATTTCTTTTCATGGAAAGAACAGGTGGGTCATTTTCTCTATAGGCAGTCCCTAATCCCGATCAATTGTGTTCCTACAAATGTAAAATTGTTGTTTTTCTTTGTACCCTTGATCCTATCAGAATACATAAAAGATGATAAAAAGCATGACTTTTGTATTTTACCTGAAGTTTCCTTTTGGCACAAATGTTCTGAGCACTTGTAGATTGAGATTTAGCGCCTTGCATATGGAACTGTGTGCATACTCTGTGGGGCACAGTGCCCCAGTGGAAGGAGAGCAGTATGGGGCAGTCTGTGTTGCTCATCTGACGTCTAGGCCTCAGATCCAGTTCCTCCAAGTACCAAGAATGGCTCACAGTATTCTGAAGATTGTCTTCAGGTTAGCAGGGAGGCAGCGCTTTAGGCTGGGACTAATTCAGATTGAGTGCTTAAGCATTGCCCTGGTAGCTCAAAGTCAGCCTTTGAGACTCAACGTCCAGCTCTTGTGCTCAGCTTCTTGATTCGGTGGTATTTATGTCTTTGAGCATGTTGAATGGAGTCCTGGTGGTATGAATTCTTATTCTTTTAATCTTTCAGTCTTATAGGAGCCAAATTCTGTATGTGTTCCATTTTATGCTGATGCACCTTTTAATCATATGATCTAGCCCATATAGCACACATATATTATTCATTTTTTCTTCCACAGTGTTATTTTATACCCCAAAGTCCACATTGCCTTAATTTTTTTTCCTGTATAGCAAGATAACAGGGAGATGTTTCGAAATGTGCGGCACATGATCTACGACCTTATTGAGTGGCGCTCACAGATTCTGTCTGGAACCTTGCCCCAGGATGAGCTCAAAGAACTGAAGAAGAAGGTCACAGCCAAAATTGATTATGGAAACAGGTTTGTTTGTTTGAAAGATGATTTTATGCTTAAATTACCCAGTTTAGTAACATACACATAAACTTCCAGGACACCAAAATTACATTTTACCATAAAAAAAAATTTCTAACATCAAAATCATGGCATAGTTTTCATTTTAAGAAGGATGAGGTATTTTCTTTCATATTTTGAAAATGAGTTTATTGAATCATTTTTGAAACCTGTTCTTTTTGTTCTCCAAGTAGCTGATGGCAGGGTAGCTTGTCATTTTTACTGTTTGGAGGGGACTCCACAGTGATTCCCTTCAGTAAGGAAGCAACTTCTACTTTCTGCTCTCTGTATTTTACTTTGAGTCTGGACATGGCGGTATCTTGTACAGTAGTGGGCATCACATTTCCTTCTGTAGACTGCCTCAATTCTGACAGTAGGAATAGACATTAGAGGTGACTATGAAATTGTCCCTAGGGTGGGTATGCCAGATTTCACAAGCAAACATAGCCCCGCTATATTTGAATTCAGATGAACAACAAATATTTGTTTTGTTTAAGTATGTCTCTTGCAACCATTTCCATCTCCATCAGGCATCCACCAATATCTGCTTGAATGCTTTTAATGACAGTATGCTCAATACCCCATCCAGTATGTCCCAGTGTTAGCAAGCATCTTCTGATGCTATCGGGAAAAGGACTTCTCTGATCTTGCTTCTGCCCCTTCTGTAATCAGAAGGAGGTCATGTCCTTTCCTGTCTGTAGGGGCAGGGGGCTGTAGGCAGGAAAAGAATAGAATAGGAGGACTCATTGGATTTTCTGGCTAATTCTGACTCGAAGGACTTAAAACTATACTAGAATAATTTCCTCAGGAACAGTGTCAAGGACATGGGGGGCCAGATGTGAAAAGGCAAAAGATAGCACAAATGGCACTGGGACGTGCACCAAAGGACCAGAGGGAAAGGTGACAGGCAGAACACAGAGAGAGCCAGACACACAAAGCCACAAGGTCACGATCACTGTCCTTCCTTACCTCTGATATAGAATACAGGAGAGTTGGGGGAGGGGGCTGCCTAACTTTTGTGAAGGGTCTTATTTCATTGTACACAAATATAGAGAGAAATACCTCAGTTCACAAGTGCCTCTGTTTGCCGACAGTTATGTTTGAAAACAAAAGCGTTTGAGAAAATTTTGCTTTCATATCAGGTGACAAACACTTGACCAGGGCCATCTTCCTCACACAAACATGAATACAAACATACCATCTTCCCCAAATTCATAAAAAGAATTAAGTTTGTAAACTGAGGTACCGCTATAGCTATATATGTATGTGTGTGTGTGTGTGTGTGTGTGTGTGTGTGTGTGTGTGTATGTATATATATAATATACAAATATAGAGTATACTTTGGCATCACTGTATTACTACAATAGATACCCACACATCACCTTACTAACTCTAAGATAACCATGGATAATCCTCCCCCTAACTAACCATCTGCTCACCTGAGAGATAAGGCCCTGTCAAGGACAAATAAACAAATAGAAAGAAGTTTATGAAGGGCACTGAAAGAAATGTTCACACAGGCAAAGGGCCCTGGTTTAATCCCAGGACTGCCGAGAGAGCCAGCCAGGTTGTGACAAGTTCCAGGAAGGGAGAAGGGTTCCCGTACCCATTAAAAGAGGCTGAAGGTAAAGGCCCTCAGATCTGCCCTGGAGCCCCTTCCCCACTCTCTGGGGACAGTTTTCCTTCTTACAGTTAAAATGCTTTCTTTCTTGAAACTCTGTCCCTTTACTTCATTCCTGGTGCTGAGTGTAAAATGGCATTTAGCTGTTCATGCCAGCGAAGCCGCGGTGCTCTCACCTGGATGAGATGTACTTGATATCTACTTGGCTGTTCCTCTAAGTCAGAGCTGCAAAAAGCCTTAAAAATGATCCTTCACTTGGTTCCTAGACACTTTTAATGTCTGCAATACTGGCTGGAGATCTGTCTTTATAATGAGTTGGACCATACTGGGTAGCAGATTAGAAAACTTACGGTTTCTTCCATATTGCTCCCCATTTTATATACTAAGATGTGGGGTCAGAGAAGGGATGGGGTTTGCCTCCATCCAGTCACCTGGAAGGAGCCTTGGTTAGACCAAAGTATCTTTGTGTAAAATCAGAATTAGCACATAATTTTTTTTTCTAGTAAGTCCTGTTTCGAATTGTGAAGTTTTTAAAAGCCATATTCTGACCAATGTGAAAGATTTGGAGCAGGCACATTATAGGAGAAGGTTTGGGGATTTGTTGTGTTGTTTCTTCCCAGCAGGTCATATACTGCTGGCTGTATGATATTAGATGTTGTAGTGAAACCCATTACAAGACCACCTGCTTAAAAAACAAACTTCTGGGTCTTTGATTTTATTTTCTATTGAAGAATTATATTTTTGAACTTACATTCCAAGACCACCTGCTTATTTTGGTTGCAGGAAACTACCTAAGTATATTATGTCGTGGAACAATCCTGTTAAGAGTTTCCAAATGTAATTTACTACTTTGATAGGAAATATAATCCTTAATAATGTAATATTTTTATCCAAGGATCTCGGTCTACTCCATAAACTCTCTAAAGCCTAATAATGTTATGTGTATATCTTCCTGTCCCTCCTTCAGAAAATAAGATAATACAAAGTAAAATCAATATTGAATGTTTGATTTGAAGACGGATGGATTTTTTAAGGATTGGGTATTTTGTGTCTTTTTCATTCATCACTTGTTCTTACCTTTTTTGACTTGGTAGAAAGGAGCTTTGGAAGTGATCACCTTTGACAGCATAATGAGAACTGTGGACTATCTTTTAGAAAAATGCACATATTTAATATACACATAGCCCACATACATGTACACAGAGCCACAGACACACTCAAAGTCACACACATGCACACACATATACACAGACACGCACAGAGCTACAGACACATAGATACATCCATGCATACAGTTATGCATGTAATTTCACAAGAGGTTCTACTGTCTTCCTCATAGACCATATAAGGTTTCATGGACTTAGTTTTTATTGGTGTTAGTTCGTCTTGGTGTGGTGAGATGTACTTTCATAACAGAAACTTACTCCAGATTTAGAACCAGCTGCATAGTGCTTGTTGCGGAGAGGGTGTTAGGATGGTTGGTGTGACAGGCCATGTTAGATGATGCCTTAAGGGGCTTTTATGCAGGGTCTAGGCTCTGGGTCCTGTAGGTGTTGGACAAGATATATAATTCCACTGGGGCTTAGGTCTCTGCCTTTGTGAGGTGGGTTTGAGTAGGTCTCCTGGAAGGACTGAGGCAAAGATTACTCGGCAGATATACACAGCATGGTAGCACAAGGCCTGGGCCTCATATATTCTTCGAGGGAGTTTGATTGTTTCTGGACTGTGGAACCTTGTGGCTGGCCCTCCCAGATGCTCTGTAGTTGCATCCACAGTAGCATTACACCTGCCCACACCTGTATTGACCGTACCTGCCCCTGCCCTGACAGGCCCACAATATCCATCCCACCAGATGGATACCAGGGGAGGCCAGCTGGGAAGAGTCATGTTTTGGGCGAGGAGACTTCCACATTAGCAGGTTGCAGAGGCAACCAGTGAGACTCCACAAGGACTTTTTTCTTTTTAAAATGTCTTTCTGTTCCTTCTAGGCGCCCCACAAGTATTGTACCTACTCACACTGATATTATGGCAGTGCAGAAAGCCTGTGATTGTCTGTTTAAAAGCCCAGGTCCAGTTGGGTCTGTTTTACCTTAAGTAAAACTTGTTCAGTTGATAGGAAGAGGAAATAAAGCGAAATTTGCATTTGTGTTCCAAAAGGTGTAGTGGCCCTGCCTGTCAAGAAACTTACCTCTAGCTTTAAGGCATGTGCCCTTAGGAGCTGCCAAAGTCTAGCTTGATTTCTTGGAATGTTTATTGGTGATTCAACCTTCTACTGAAATCTGTGACTGTTAAAGATGATCTCTGACTGCAATTTATCATTTTTTGACAAGATTCTCTTCCCTTTGTCATATAGTTAAAAAAAAAAAGCTTCTATTGACTTGTCAATAGCAGGAATGCTGTATAATGGCAGATACAGTTAATTACCTGCCCTAAAGCCTGCGCAGTTTTTTAAATGAAAAAGCAGAACACACCACAACACAACTCTTGATTTCTTTCTTGATATATAATTGCCTTTATTTTTTAAAATAAAAACTTTGGCCAGGACAGGTGTTACACACCTGTACTCCCAGCACATGGGAGGCTGAGGCCATTCTGGGCTATAAGTGAGTTTAAGGCAGGCCGGGAATACATGGTGAGAGCCTGTATTAAAAAAATATAGTAAAAATTACTTGATAGGTTTATTGAATTTAAGGAGTTGGAGAGAATGTTGCCAAAAAATGTTCCCAGCTACAAAATGGACAGATTTATTATCCGCATGTTGCTTAGGTTTTAAGTTGGCTACTGTATTTAGCCATATGGCCAGGAAGTTCCTTAACATTATCAAAGGTAACAACCGTAGGTTCCATGTTCAAAAACAATAGAACATCTTTATTGGAAATCTTCCGGTGCCTTAATGAAGGGATTAGAACTGACACTAGGCAGAAGGAAAGTCCTGACAGGGACCTGCTAGAGATGGTGGTGGTGCATAATGCTGTGGGATGCATGTGTCTCTGCTTCAGTTTTTCCTTCTCTTTTCCCTCCCTAATCCAATGATGGTATCACAGCCAGTAACTTAATGAGTCTGGATATGTGGGCCTGCAACTGAATGTACACACACACAAATATATATATATATATATATATGTGTGTGTGTGTATATGTATATGTGTATATATATATACATGTATGTGTTTAGTGTGCTTTAACTGTCCATAAGAGTAAGCATGTGGTTGCATGTATACCTTGATATGTGGACATACACATTTTATATGTGTGTACAAATAGTGTGCTTTAATTGTCATACTTGCCATAGTAACTGATAGGGCACATTTCACTTGTAGATCTATATGATTTCTTATTAGAAGATGAAGTCATTATTTCATTGGAAGTAAAAATTAAGGAATTTTAAAATTCCTCCAACGTATCTCATTTTCAGTTAAAACAAAGTGACCTCACAGACTTGTGCTCCCTAGTATTGGGGAGCCTGACTTTTTGTGTTTACATCTGGTCAGTGACTGAGGGTTGGAGTTGTGCTATAAAATTCAAATCCCTTGGTTTGTGTCCATAAAGTTCTGAATTCTCGTTCTAGAATTCTTGATTTGGACTTGGTGGTTAGAGATGAAGATGGGAATATTTTGGATCCGGAACTAACTAGCACAATTAGTCTCTTCCGAGCTCATGAAATAGCTTCTAAACAAGTGGAGGAAAGATTACAAGAAGAGAAAGTAAGTTCAACTCTAATATGCTATTCAAATGTGGACCACATTTTCTCACTAACAGCTTTCAATATTAATAAAATATCAAGCAAGCCCAGAATTTGCACTAAAATTAAACCTGACAAGGAGCAGTGGCACAGTGTGTTTCAGACAGCAGTGCATGGAATGGAGCCTGGTGCTGATGGCGTGAGCAAATTTTACCCCTGCTGAGATGTGTAGACCACTGTGCTTCATTGTAGAATACATGCTCTTAGAGACCTTGACTATGTCCCTATTTATCAAGTGCAAGATGATATTTTATTTCCAAATTTCCTGTCTAATAGTGGTAGGGGGTAATATATTCTAAGCTTGATGAGGGCAAAGAACTCATGTTTGATTTATCTTTTCATTTTCTCTGTTATATGTATAGTAGATATTTCAAAATTAATGGTTTGATTGAATCATCTGTTAATTTAGCAAATGTTTATTTGGCATCTGTTGTATGTCAGGTACTGAGAACCTAGTGATGAATAAGACAGAGATGTCCTTGGAGGATTTATTCTAAAGACAGAACCAAAAATTAAGCACCTTCATATATGATCAGCATTGCAATGAATCAGTTAGACATATGAAGGTTCTCTACCTTTGAAAACACTGAGTGCAAGCTCATATGGGACTGTGACCACACACAGGATGCTGGTTTGTTCTTAGATTTATGTGATTTGAGAATGTGCAGTACAGAGAAGGATGTGGCTATGTGAATGGCATTGCTAGTGAAACCTGTAAGTTGCACATCTTTTTCATTTCTATAGGGAATAAAAAAAGCAAGAGTTATCCATGAATGTTGCTCCTGTTGACTTTCTTTCCATTTACAGTCTCAGAAGCAGAACATGGATATTAACAGACAAGCTAAGTTTGCTGCCACTCCCTCTCTGGCCTTGTTTGTCAATCTCAAAAATGTGGTTTGTAAAATAGGAGAAGATGCTGAAGTCCTCATGTCTCTTTATGACCCTGTGGAGTCCAAATTCATCAGGTAGGTGACTTCCATGGTTGCAGCTTTGCTGTTTGGTTATGGTTCAGAAAACAGCACCAGAACCTGCTAAATGCCTCACTGAGAGCCCTTGAGATGATTGGCTTCTGGCTTCTCCCCAAGCAGCCCAAGGAGAGCAGGGTCATGGTGGCTAGCTTAGACTCTGGGCTGGGTAGAGGTCTTCTTAAGTGAAAACTGCTCTTTGCTTATGGAGTTACCCATGATCGCAGGGACACTCTTTTAATATGTTAGGGACCCGGCTAAGGGGTGAAAGTAATACTGTTTCTATGTTGTTATCATAAGACTTTATAATTCCAGATATCCCCCACATTGCTTTTCACTTTTTCAAGTTTTTGATCTCAAAATGTCACTTCTGTGACTTTTGTCCTGTTGCTATTTCCAGGCAGATAGGTGGAGCACAGTGTGTAGAGTGGTCCCTACTTCATAGCCTCACAATTAATATCAGCTGAATGAAAACGCTGGCAGTCCATTGTTTTCTCTTGGCCTTCAGTATAATTTTCTCTTTGTCCAGATGGAGAAATTGTGATTGCGCTATGTGTGAAATATGTTTACGTCGGCATGTGTGTGTCAGACACCCAGTGTCTTCACTTTGTGCTGTTCCAAATTAGTATATGACTGAAATAGAACAAATGGGTGAATTTATTCTCACTTCTGATGAGGACTTTATTTCTTCTTGACATGAGATACAGTTTATGTTTTCTAACATACTCTGTTTGTTGTAGATTCTGAAATAAATATACGTTGTGATGAATTTAATGCTGTTGTCATCCTCAATTCACAAGTGGCATTTTAAAGGTTATAACTCTGAAAACCTATTTGTGAAGGGTTCCATTACAATTGTAACACAAGACATTTGAAATTAAAACCTCCCAAGGTGTTTGTTCAGTACTTGTTCACTGATGATTTGCTCTATATTGTTGGTGTTTATAAACCGAAGGTTGCCGGTATAGTGAACCTCGGTGGTATTAATTAGAAAGCAATGTGGATGTACATTTGCCGCACCGTTATATCTGGAAAATTAATTTGCTTTTGTTCCTTCTTTTTTCAAGTGAAAACTACCTGGTTCGCTGGTCAAGCTCAGGATTACCTAAAGATATAGACAGATTACATAATTTGCGAGCGGTCTTTACTGTAAGTGTTCTCCCAGGTACTTGGAATGTTCCCTATTCTAATGACTGTTTTCAGGGACTTATCTGAGATTTTTCTGCACTAATTCCTGGGTCTTGGGGATGCCTGTCTACAGATTGGCATAGGATAAGTAGTGCACCTTTGGAAATTTTCATGTCTAAGCTCCCCTTAGAATCACTGGCAGATGGGTGTAGTGGTGCCTGCCTGTAATCCCAGCTTTCTGGGAGGCTGAGGCAAGAGAGTCACACTTTTAAGTCCAGGCTGAGCAATAGCTCAAGGTTCAAGGCTACGTGAGTGTGCCCTTGTGGTGTGCGCGTGCTGTGGTTTAAATAAGTGAATGGTATGTGTCCGTCACTATACTGTCATATAGTGAGAGACCTGCTGAGATCCTGGCTGGAAAAAAAGCAAAAGAGCTGAGGATGCAGCTTAGCGCGAAGGCCCTGGGTTCAGTGCCCAGCACCACCAGCAAACACCTCCCCCAGTAAAAACCTACAACAAAGATTTACTGTGTTACCATGGAGCTGTCTCTTCAATTTGTAGCTTAAGTTTGCCTAACATTAACTGACTATTGTTATTCAGTTCCTTTTTGTCATGTGAATAATGTTAAAATGCTAAAATCTGATCTGAGAAAAGAATCTGTGTTTTACTGTCCTTTTCAATTGGACTTGCATTGAATAATGCTTCTCCAAAATAATTTATGGAAATAATATTTCTAGGATCTTGGAAGCAAAGACCTGAAAAGGGAGAAAATCAGTTTTGTGTGTCAGATTGTTCGAGTGGGTCGTATGGAGCTAAGGGACAGCAACACAAGAAAACTGACCTCCGGGTTGCGGCGACCTTTTGGCGTGGCTGGTAATCCATTTCTGTCTTTTTCCTTGAGACTCTCACATTCTCACCTTCACTTTGAATAAGCACTGCTACTGAATATTGGACAGTGAGTACCTTTGATTTATAAGCTTTTCTGGAAGAGAGAAAAATAATCTCTTTGTTCTTTTCTATGTGGTTTCAATTCAGCCTGCTAAAAGATGATTCAGTCCACAAGTTTCATATGCAAGTCTTATATTTGGTTTTAAAGCAGGTTACATCTTTCCCTGGGAGAGATCCTGACCCATTTCCCGGCCTGTGCGGAAGCCAGTCAGTCATTGGAGGGTTTTAGGCTTTTGAGACTTGGTTATTGATTTGGGCACAGACTGGTGGGAGTGGTGAGAAGCAGGAGGAGGGAACCACGAAGAGGACACAGTCGGTTGGACACAGGACCTTTTTTTCTGTCCATATTTCTCCTTTGATTTTGGTGGCAGTGCAGGGAAAGTGACAGGTTGTTTTTCTCTGCTGAGGAAAGTAAGGCATCCCTAAGAAGTTCTGTAGTTGACCTCTTACTATCACGTTCTTCTTCATGGGGGCTGGGGATATAGCTCAGTGGAATAAGCGCCTGCCTAGCAAGCGCAGGGTCCTGAGTTCGATCCCCAGTACCGCAAAAAAAAAAAAAAAAAACCACATTCTTCTTCATAATTTTGGGAAACAGTTTTCTCACTATTTTATGGTTGCAGTGGAATTTGGTTAACGAACCTTCTCATACTTATTTTTGTCTTTTCTCAGATACTTGGGAACCATACTCTATGAATAAACGTGTTGACACAATTCTTGAGTTTTGATTTATTGCAGTATTTCTTATATCAATGACTAGGGAAACCATTACGCCCCTTGCCAATCAGGAAACTCAGCACTTAGTTTTCTCCTCCTCTTTCAAAAAGACTTTCCTGTTTAGTGATTTTATTTTTAGATAACTTATTAGGTTTGGGCAAAACTGGAAGAAAACAAAGACAGTTCTCATATGACCTTGCTGTGTGCTCCGTCTCTCGTCAGCACTCCCCCCAGTTGGTACATTTATTGCAGTCGGTGAAGCTGCAGTGACATGTCACCATCACCCAAGGTTCAAGGTTACACGAGTGTGCCCTTGTGGTGTGCGTGTGCTGTGCTTTAAATAAGTGAGTGGTATGTGTCCGTCATTATACGGTCATACGGAGTAGTTTCGCTGACTTAAAAGTCCTCCGTGGTCTTTTTAGATGTCTTTGAAAAATTACATCACATCATTTAAATGAATGATTACTGCTTCTTAAATTGTAAATAATAAGATGAGATCGGCATTGTGAGAAAGAAGCACATTAAGTTGGCTTTCATTTATTAATAGGATGAATCCGTAGGGTGTTCCAGTGATTTTATTATTTATGAGTGAAATCTTGAGGGTAGTTTGCCTTGTGGAGGTCCGTTGGGCTTTGTGCTGGGGAAGTCAGTTACATTTTTATCACTTGTTACTTGCATACCTACTTTAAAAGTATTCCTTTATTTTTCAGATCCTGTAGCATCTTGCATATATATGGTTGAGATACCTATAATTTTTCAGAAATTTTCCCTTTCCCACCTTTGTGGTATTTTAAGAAAATATATTGTGTTTGTCTCAGGTGTATTAGGCTTCCCTGAAGTAATCAGAGAAATCTTTGACACGATATGTAAGTTGAGCCTTTTTCCAACACTGGTGCTGTGGGTTCTTTGGTTATTAGATTACCAGGGAGTTTACACTGATAAATTGCTATGAGCACATCAGTACATTTGCTAAAAATCAAAATCAAGTCTAGACTAGAGGCTGGCAGTTTTCTTTCTCTTTGGATCAAAATAGGGATTTTCTAGCTTGCTCTGTTCAGTATTTATGTTCCGAGAAGTCTTAGGGAACAAGACATGAGGAGGTTTTTTATCAAAATTCTGCATGCTGTGGCCACAGCCTCTTGCTTTTAGGAAGCAAGAAGTAAAGTCAGGCATTAGGTAGGAGTCTCCTGATTCTTGAACTTCTCCTGACATTGTGGAAGCCCAGGCTGGCAGTTCTGATAATACGTTGTTCCTGGAGGCCTCTGGGCCATGGTCCAATCCCTGGAACTTGGATCTGTAGCTGTGAGGTCACCATTCTTTTGTCCCCAGATTTTGGATGACCACGTGGATGTCCCCTCTGGCCCCTAATTGTTTCTGTCTAGACTGGTCCTTCCTGTTTGTCTTGTGTCCTTGGTACCTATCTGCATTGGGGTTGCTAGAAACTGGGTCTTACCTCTATGCCCAGTGGCCCATTTTGGCCCAAATTGCTCTGGAGCATAGCCTCTCCTGCAGCTGTGCTCTGCTCAGCTCTCACTGCAGCGTGGGGTCTTTCTCCGCTGTGGGACTGAGAAGCCTCCAAGTGGAATGCTGCAGAGACTCTTGGCAGCTTTTGTTTTCTGCTGTTGGAATATTTCAGGCCTGGACTTGTTAGCATTAGTTTCCCTGGTCATGGACCTCTGCTCCTTTCCAGTTCACAGCTGCCCAGAAATTGTTTACGTGGCTCAATGGGACTTTTGAGATGGTGAGGTCCCATTTATCCCTGGGTTCTTACACTGAGCACTGTGTCCTCCATGGTCTTCCTGGAGGGCAACTTTTCTGAGACCTAGTGGCTGGTGGCTTTCTATAAATTCTAAGTAGGACCTGGGCATTCTACTTGTTTAGTGGTCAGTTTCCTCCTGGTTACTTGGTTTTGCAGACTGCTCTGTCCCACTCAGGTGTTGGCGTTCAGCACACCCAGGGATCACATTCTTCTTCCATAGTACAGGCCTCTGCCTCTCACAGCACGTCTTTCCACTGTACTTTCTCCTTCTTCTTAACAAGGGACACTTCTCACATCCGAGAAGGGCGATCACTTTTTTGGTAATCATATTCTACCTATTGGTATGCAGCTCCATTTTCCACATGCAAATTTAATCTTGAGGCTTTCTCTAGAATGATTTCTGCTTGTCTGTGTCAACAGAGCCCTGTTCTTAAAATGAGAAAGTATTTGTGGGCCTTTAAGCCTATAGGCTTTAGTCTTTTATTGAAAATGGTATATCACATTCTTTTCTTTTAAACCTTTTGATAATGTAAGAGTGATAGAAATTTTATGAAAAGGAAAGTATGATTAAATAAATCATTCCTAATTCTACATAGTCAGGGTAGTACCTTATGATTGTTCTGGTGTATTTCCTTCTATTTTTACACACACACACACACACACACACACACATTTTTGCAGTACTAGCACTTGATCCCAGGGCTTTATGCATATTATGTATATGTTCTGCCATATGTTTCTTATTATCTCTGTGCTTTATGCCCAGTTGCTTTGAGCAAGTTGTCCTGACACATTATCCCGCCAGCTAGATGGAGCTGTCTGGAGCTTTTTGGCCTCTCTCTCTGCAGCATGTTTCTCACCCCTCACCTTCTAAGTTGCTGTCTTTGCGTTCTTGGCCCTTCTTTGCTATTGTCCCGATACCACCACTGCCTCCCCTTCCTCTTATTCCTGTATCGCTTGAGGCCACCTGTCTCCTGGACTTCCCACACAGTTACCTTATATGTGATCATGGTGGCTGCGGCTGTACTCTCCACTTTTCTCAGATTTCCCCTCCTACCTGAATGTAGAGAGCTGGGCTGTTATTTTGGTGTTTACCCTTTAAGTCATTCATTTTCTCCTTTGGCAACAGAGGCATTTTGTCTGGACCACCTTGAGAGCTTCCTAGGCATAGGTCTTCGTGCTGACCAGCAGTGAGGAATCTCCTGTAGAAGGTGATTTGACTTTGCTCATCCCCGAGCTTGGAATGAGTGGGCCTGATGGTACTGTCGTTAGTTAATACTAGTAGGATGAATGCTGTTTTCAACATAGGGTGCTCAGGCAGAAGCTGCCTTTTTTCCTTACTTGTTTGTTGTCTTCCTGCAAATGGTTACTAAAACTGCAAATATTCAAGAGTTGGGCCCTGAAGATTTGGCACAGGGGTCAGATGATTGAGGAGATGCACAGTTGGCTGGTGTGATACGTTGTGTCACAAAAGAAAAGGACTGTATGCACACAGAAGGGCTGCCAAGTGGGCTAGCATGCAACGGATGCTCAGCCAGGTTCAGACTCACTTTGCCCTGGCTATGGCTGGTTGAATGGGCTGCTACAAATATGAGCCATGTTTCATGATTCCAACGTGGTAGTTAGAATGTGAACTTGGGTATATGAGGATCCCAGGAATGGGCGAGTGCTGGATTTCGTGCCCATCACCTTCAGTAGTGTTCTAACCTGGGAAAGTCTTTTACCAGGTGAAGACTTGAGGTCTGACCATTTATCTTGGAGCAGCCATTACTTGGTATTCTAATTTATTTGGCATACTTTGGCCTGGATCTCTGAACACATCCGTAGGCTCTTTGGCTCATTGGTTCCGTGGAATATGTGTGACAGTTTCCCTCAGCATACACCCTGTGTACACTTTGGGCTCTGCCATACCAAGCAGCGGACCCTGTGCTACTTTTCTCACTCTGCAAACCTCTTACTCCTTTTGATGGGGGATAGTGTAGAAATGACAGTTGTCCCCATTTTCACTATGTGACCAGGCGCTGTGCTTGGATATCTTTAAGCAGGTATGGTGGCATGGACACATGAGACGTAGAGCTTGTGTCCAGTGCCTTCTAGGGTTATT
The DNA here is from genome assembly GCA_004027595.1 of Dinomys branickii. NCBI lineage: Eukaryota > Metazoa > Chordata > Mammalia > Rodentia > Dinomyidae > Dinomys > Dinomys branickii. The sequence goes on from PVLD010001128.1 coordinate 182,846, forward strand.
CTTGGGTTTTCTGCCTCTTCTTGTCATTACCAAGGGCAAGAGGCATTTTGTTTGGAAGGTAAAAGTAACTTTGTGTTAGTCCCTGAATACCATCAAGTGGTAACTTTTAATACAGACATGATATAAAACATATCGGCCTTTCTTCTGCTTTCAGTGAGCCTGGGCTACTCAAGCTACTCAAGTGATGCATTTGTTAAAGCAGCTTAATGAAATAGAAAGAGCCTAGGCACTAGAGGTTTTCTTGCATTGTGACTTTGGGCATGTTCTCTTAATCCTGTCTATGACCCTCAGTTTTCTCAGCTGGAGAGAGAGTAGGTTGCTGAGGATCAGTGTTGAGTGTCCCCGGGAAGTGGCAGTGGGGTCTCTTGGTAAATTATAGCCACTTGCTTATTGTGTTGTTATTTGGGGTGTGGTATTATTATGAGTAGGGGACCCACTTGCCACATGCGGGTACTTGAATTTAAATGAGTGAAATAAAAGTAAAAATTTAGTTCATGTGTCAGGCTTGCCACTGTTTAGGTGACCACCACTGCAGAACATTTCCGTCATCACAGAATAGTCTATTGGACATTGCAACTCCAGAGTGACAACTGAGTAATTGGCAAAGGAAATTATTCAGTGGAACCCTGCCATTTGAGCTCCAGTTGCACTGGTGCCAGCATGTTTAGATGACTTAATTTGTCTTTCAAACATGGAAATAATTTAGACTTGAACAGAAGAAAATTCCACCATGTGGCTTATGGTGTAGTTGGCCAGAAGATAATCTGATGTTCCTTTTTTTTGTTGTTGGTTTTCTATGATTATAGCACTGAAGCAAAAACAATCTTTGTTCTTTCTTGTCCTCAGTGATGGATGTAACAGATATAATAAATGGAAAAGTAGACGATGAAGATAAACAGCATTTTATTCCCTTTCAGCCGTAAGTATGGAGCAATACAAGTACTTAACTAGATATACTGTGGACATCCTATGTTTGTAACAGTTATCTTTGTAATTAACTTTCTACATGAAACCTAATTTGGGATGGATTATTTCACAATGAAAACTCTCTTTAGCCACTGCCTTAGCCCATGGAATTTTTGGTACCTACAGGAATCCAGGGTTAAAGTTTATTTATGGTTCTGGAGGTAGATATTTACATGTGCTCATTGAATTACCTTATCAGAAGAATACTTACAATTCTTCTCTGAGTGTGAATGTTTCTTTACATAATTGATTTATTCTAGTAGCAATTCACAGTTTCAAAATGTAATACTTGCAAATTTATTGCGGGAGGTTGCTGTTTTAAAAAATAGAAAACCAAACGGAGTAATGATGATTTCTTTTATAAAGCAAGAAATAGTACCTTAAAGCATATAATCATGCTGCTGATTTTTCCATCTTGATTTTTGCCCGGAGTGGACTGTATATGTACTTACTTTTTTTTTAGACTCTGTCATCTTGTGACCTGAGTCTTTAGAGAGGTTCAGGAAACATGGAAAAAAGCTCTTGGGGAAGATGTGCTAAAATGATTGTCTGATTTGAGCCTAGAACCTATGGATTAAGTCAAAAGAATTGGTGTTTATTTCCTGGTGATTGAAGCAGGAGTGTTCCTAGATCATGGTCTTTTGCCAGTTCGGGGATATTCCACCTCTAGAAGAAGCAATTAGAATTTGAATGTTTTAGGTTAATGGTAAGAGACAGCCTCCTCCCCAGGGTTGTGACATCTTGGAAGAAGAAGAAGTGGCATGAGTTAGAGTGACCTGTCACAGTGCTGTGCTCTTTTTTTCTCTTCATTTTGTTTTTATTGCAGGGATTTCAGGCTTGAAACAAATTTTATTTTAGAAAGTTTATGCTGTTTTCAGGTGTTGGCTGAATGGCTTTGGGAGGCTGGTGACAGTGGTTGTCTGTAAAAGGCCTGTCCTCGGGGGAGTTCAGAAGATAGGACATTGGTTTACCCTACTTACCTTCAGAATGGACTATCTCACCCCACCCCACCCCACCCCACCCCACCCCAGCCCTGATTCTGAGCGCCTCTTAGGATGGACCAGGTGTGTTCTTTGAAGGAAGGTGATCCCTATAGATAGCCTCCTAAGGCTTTTGTATAGCTCAGTGAAGAATTTTGCAGTGTTCTTGAAAGGAGAATAATGAAACTCTGCATTATCTAGCTTGAAGCCAGGGTGGAGGTACAGGTGTTTCACCTTATAAAACTGGAGGCAAAAGATCTTATTTCACTTACATGCTTGCAGTTTTCTTTTCTATCTGGTATGGTAACCACTCATCCCATGTGGTTGTCTAAATTGATAAAATGAAAGAGAGTCAGTCACATTAGCTCCATTGCAAGTGTTCAAGACCCTGTGGGGCTAGAGGTTACCATACTGGACAAGGCATATTGTATAGCAGATTCCCATCACTGCAGGAAGTTCTGATGGGTAATGTTGCTGTGTAATGTCATCTAGTGAAGGCAGTTTATAAGGGGAGGATACTTTGTAGAATTTGGAAGCTCCCTCAGCAAACAAAGGGAACATCATTTTGGAACACGGGAAGACGGTGAAGTAAAAAATACAGTATGCCTTTGTGAAACTATAACATAAAGTTTGCTTCTTTGGCCTAGGAGAAATAATGTAGCCTCTTGCTGTTTGGAATGCTAAATTATACATTTAGACCAGAATTTGTTGAAGCTCTAATGTGCTACTAAGGTGAAATTTCCTGTTGCTTGCTCATGTGAACTATGAAACATCAAGGAAGAAAACCTTTGGGTGTTGAAAACTTAAGGAATATATCAGTTTTAGAAGCATTGATTTTCCCTGGTCATGTACTAAACCCCTTGAAATTACCTGGTTGTGGGTCAGGGGTAGAGCTCAGTAGTCCAGCACCTGCCCGGCAAGCGTGAGGTTGTGAGTTCGATTCCAGGTACCAAAACCAAAACCAAAACAAAACAACCTCAGCTGGTTGTTGCCACTGTCTTTTTTACCTTGTCATGAATGTCCACTTTAAAAAATATTACATGCTAGTCTGTTACGTAATTTGTGACTTCTTGCTCTATTAAAGAAAGACTAATGTACAGATTAATATTTGCATAGTTGGAAGCAAAAGAGCAGCATGATTTTAACAGTAAAATAAGCAATGAAACCCGTTCTTTGGGAAATGTCATGCTAATGAAACCATTTTTTGCTCCATTAAAACTGATTTATTATCTCGCAGGCTTGGTTTAGGGAAGGAAGCACAGTTCACATCTCTCTCTTTCTCTCTGTCTCTCTCAGTCTGTTTTTTTTTTTTTTTTTTTTTTTAACTTGGTGAAGTAAATTAAAACAGCCCTCAGCTCACTTGAGTTATGTGGCTCCAGTGACAGATAACTTCATCCCTGCTTCCAGAATTGATTTTAAGTGTAATGGATGTGATGTATGTTTTCTTGCCCTTGGCGGTTGGACTCTGTGGAGTTCCATGGCATTCCTCTTGGCATGTATTGCCTGTTTGGCTTCTCGGCTCTATACAGTGCAGCCTCTGTGAGAGGTTCCTGGTTCAAGGCCCCTGTACACACTTAAGATTTGCATTCCCACCCATGTCCTGATTTCAGCTTTCAGACATGATAATCACTAGTTGTGTTTTCCAAAGATGATGCCGCCCTCTCCCATGTAATCATCTCAGGTTCTGCACAGTACACAGTCCCGTGGAGCAGAGTAGAAAGCATCCCAAACTATGAGGTTTGAGGGAGCATCTTTTGGGAGGGGTAAGGGCTTGTATTCTGCGTTTCCCTTTGTACTTCCTGCTCCTTGACCTGGGATATGGTCAGAATTACTGAAATTAGAGAAATGACCACAGATATTCTTTGGAATAGTAGGCCTTCCAGCCTTCTTAATTTCAAACCAGTCCCTCGTTTAGTTGTTTTGTAGAGTTGGAGTAGAGCCCGGTGCACATGTTTTCCTGGGAAGTGGGTCGCCCTCGTTGGCCTGACTTTCTCCCTGATGTTCAGCATTTTCCTGATTGATGCTTTTCCCTGTTTTTCTTGTTACCTCTCCTGCCCTTTGTCGTGCGTTGACTCATGACGACTCTCTCCCACTTGGTGACGATGCTGTCTTGTGTTCCCTTGTTACCGTGACCCATGGGTCTCTGTGCCCCCTTGTCTCCTGTGGTCTTGGTCGTCCCGTGCCCTCCAGGCTCGCGTTGGACGACGCCATTCGACACAAGCCGCTGAACATGTCATCCCGTTTTTCACCCAGGGTGGCAGGGGAGAATGACTTCCTTCAGACTGTTATAAACAAAGTCATCGCTGCCAAAGAAGTCAACCACAAGGGGCAGGGTATGTATTTTATTGTTCAGTTTTTCATCTGTGTCTGTTCATGTGAATGTGGGATGGTGCTGTGGCTTGCAGTTTAGCTTGAAATTCGTGGTGATGACGATGATGGCGGTGCTCGAGCATGTGCATTGCTTGTCCCATTGTACAGCCATGTGCGGACTTTCCCACCCTTCACCTCTAAGCGCTGCTGAGGGCCATCCTCTACATAAGAGCGAGCCTTGTGGTGTGTGACTGAGTGTTTGAGATGAGCACAGTGCTCCTAAGTCCCGGACACAACTCATGCCTGTTCTGCCTCTTGTCTTCTCTAACCCTGTCCTCTCATCCTAACCAAATGCTCCAGTGCAGTCCCTGCCCTCTGGCCATGGTTTTACTTCACCACTTAGAAGAAACAAGGGGACATTCAACACCTGTTCTCCCGCTGAGTACGCTTTTCCCTTTTGTCCTCAACCTTGTCCTGTGCCAGCCACTTTGTTTGCTAGGGTTCCTCTCTGTACCTATGGGGAAGGTGGCTTCGCTTGCATAGACCAGCTCCCCTTTGGTTGTCAGAGTGGTTTCTTCTCCCTCACTCCCTGTCTGGTCCGCGTAGTTTTTAATCCTACACTGATGCGTCTGAGCAACCGACCTTCTGCCAGCAGGGCTAATGAATCAATCACCTCAGGTTGGCGACAGTTGGCAGTTGGGCTGCCCAGGAGAGCTGCCAGAAAGCAACTGTTTATGGAGGCCCCGCCTCCTGCCTGAGGGGAAGTCACCTTCAGGATGTCAGGTGTCTAACCCTGCTATTAACCTCAGCAGGGAAACAGCATGCATCAGTCCTTGACCCGCCCCCAGTAGAAGTGCTGCAAACTCTACAGAGCTTTGGAGCAGAGGCCTATTTCAGTGGACGGTCACCTGCAGTCCCTGGATTTTAACAGACAGACAGTGTTGAGTCTGAGAAATGTTCTGGAGAAATGAATCCTTTCTAGGGCTCAGAAGGGACCCTTAGCTGCTGTGAACTGTTCCCCTCCCTGACCAACAACAGCAGAACAAACTCCCCTACCTAGAACGGTGATGAATTATAGGCTCTGCAGACAGACTTCTCAGCTGTCCCAGGCCCCGTTTCCTCCTAAATCATAGCTGTGCCCATCTGCATGTTGAATGAAAGTCACAGGGGGTTACAGGCAGAGCTGTTCAGGCTGGAACTATTCTGAGGCTGAAGCCCGGGTCTCACTGTGCTTCAGCCCTGGAGTGGGGTCCCTGCACTACCAGTGCCCTTGCAGGTCATCCAAGTGTGGTCAGCCTTCCTTAGAGCCACACAGGAGAACCACAGATTGGTGTCAGGCCTACAGGAAACAGCTTACAAAGAGGCCTGGAAATCTGCCAGGCTCATGGGTATCATAGGCAGAAAATCTAGAAAGCTAGAGAAGAGTAGGACCAGTGTGCTCTGTGCCTTTAACTCTGGGAAGAGGGGCTGTTTCAGGTCTGGGAGGACGGAGAGACAAGAATGTTGACTGCATTCTCAGGGAACCCACCTGTGCATGCCTGAATCATGATGCCCTGGACAACATCACTGACTCTGCTTTGCCTTGATCCTTGCTCTTCCCCCTAGGCTGACTTTTAGGGTAGATCTAGGTCATTCCAGGGAGAATTAAAAGAGAGGTGGCCCAGGAAATGCAGGACAGAATCAGCTCTTGGGTTTGCAGGGTCTTGCTCAATGAGGCTTCAGTTTCTGTATTGGAAGTGACCCAGGCTCAGCTTTATGCTGTTTATCAGGCCATAGTCAAATGACCCAAGATTATCTTCTTCACATATTGTGGGTCTCATCTGAGCTCATTCTGGGCCTTGGCCTATTCTGGTTTACACTGACAAGTTCCCCAGTCATGATGGACAGAATCCTTTGTATTTCACCCAAATTGTCCTGATCCCTGGACCCAGAAGTGCTAGATGTTTTGCCTGGACAGTGAGTCTTCCCCATCCCCGCTAGACTTCTGCTTTTGCATTTGAGACAGAAGGAATGCTCATCTCTTTTGTTTTTATGTAGTCTAGTTACAGAGATGTCAACTGTAAGCACATTTTTTTTTTTTTTTTGGTGAAAATTGGCCTGTCATCCTATGAGAAAAGTACTTTTAACTAAATTTAATTGGGAAAATTTAACTTCTATTTTTAAATTGTGTTGCAACAAATTGAACTGTGTCACTAATATTATAGTTTATTAACTTAGATATTTGAGCAAACTCATACTTGTAAGGAAGAAAAGGCATTAAAAGGCAGCATTTCTCGTAAAATTGTTAGTACTAGATTTGGTTTGCTCAGCTGGGTGGTAGAGGCAGGGCTGGAAGTATCTGGCCCTTGAGAGTTTGTCCACCTACTTTATCTGCAGGTCTAATGCTGCTCCTAGCTCAGGGTATTTTTGTATGAATTAGGAAAAGGGTCTGAGTAAGTGAGGAGGTGGAGTCAGTGTTGGGACAGGCTTGGTGAACTTGATGTAAGTTCCTGTTCACCTTTCTCAATCAGTTACCTTGTGCAGTGCACATTCTGAGCAATGGTATATGTGCCTCTCTAGGTATCATCCTCTGAAACATCTTTAGGGACTATCTTCTGTTGGTTATGCTTCTCTCCCATGATCTGGAATTCCATGTCTTAAAAACAAAGGAAAAGGGCAAAAACAGACATATAAAAGGAAAGAAAAGGAAATGCCCAAGGCAATCCTACTAGGGACAAATATGTCTCTCTTTATATTAATACTTCTGTTCCAGCTTCTGCTCTCTCTGATCTGATCTTCTTTTTGTCCTTGTTCTTCTCTACCTTCAACCCCATCCCTTCCCACAGGAGGGCTCTTTTTGAGGTCCTTCGTGATGTCCTGGTTGGTCAGTGACGGACAGAATGCATTCTCAGGGAGAATGTTTGGCTCTGGCCGCATGAGCACCACCCTCCTGCTGTTGCTGTTCTCTCTGGGTGCTCCTCCCCCCTGCGGTTTCTGAGGGTGGGGATCCCTTGTGCATACATTCAGGACCTGCTTTCTCTTCTTGCCCTTGTGTTGCCCTGGCACTTGCTGGTGGCCCCCATTCTTGTGAGTTACCCCTCCTTCCCTCTCTGCTCTCCCTCCAGTTCTACTGTTCTGATGGCCACACTGCTCACTCCTCAAGTTCAAGTGCAGCCAACATTCACCAGGCTTCTCTGACCGCCCATGTCCCTGTGCCATGGAGCTACCAGAGAGCCACCAAGTCAGACCCTGGACTTATTCCTGAGCCCTCCCGGGCCTCCCCACTGCTTCAGATGGGCCATGGCCCTGCTGCTACCTGGATGCCACTCCCTGGGGTGGGCATAGGTGTGGAATTCCCTTGCTGCTGCTGAGGCTCAGAGGAGCCGTATGAGTGCCAGAGTGCAGCTTCGGGTGTGTCCCCTCAGCATGCTCAGGACCCTGAGAGTGCTTCCTACCTGCACATGTCTCTGAGGGCCTGTGGACTTAGGGTGTGCTTGTCGCAGTGAGGTTAAGCCTCTGGTGGGGGAAAATAAGTTTCTACCCTATGTTTTCATCACCCTGTGAGCGCCTGGTGTATAGTGCTCATTAGATATTTCTGAATTAATAGAGTATCTCACTGAATGGCCAAGGAAAGGGACTTTCTCCAGCTAACAAAGGACACAATGTCAGTGACTTTTAACTTTCTCAACCATTAATAATATTGATCTTTTGACCTTTGTGAAGGGAAAAGACATTTCTAGGACAGCTAGGGTCAAAGCAGGCAAAGCTACTCTAGTGATGTCCTTTGTCTGTACCAGGGATGTCTCCCAAGACTGCTTAGAATGCAAGTTGCTTGTGGCCAAGGTGTGTGATTTTCTCATTTTTTTTCTACTGGATATAGGGTCCTGAGCTAAGCAGTGATGAATGACTGGCCCCTTCTTTGTGGAAGCATCTGGGGAGGGAGCAGCTATACTTGAGATATGTATGCAGACACAAACAATTACAGAGATATCTAGCCATATACAGACACACATGGAAACACACACACACACACGGCTATATACAGAAATGTGCATAGATAGAAACAGACATACATACACAGGCACATGCACGCACATGCACACAGATATGCATAACACATATATACACTCAGAGTTACCCTGGTACACAGACATATATAGACACTTGAATAAACACATACACAGCATAGATATGTGCATACACACAGTTATGCACACTACACACAGACACATACAGACCCACATAGATGTACACAGATACAAAGTGACACAGATGTACATGAACACAGATACACTCAGGTGCACACACAGATGGCATACATACAAACCCACATATTGATGCTGTGATGGGCACATGGAGCCCCCAGAGCAGAGTAAGTGGGAACAGCAGCCCAGGCCCCTCAGATCCAGGGGTGGAGCACCCAGACCTGCCAGCCTGTGGCGACACTCCTCCCTTGCCATCTGGCACTGCCCTTGAAATAACCCGCAGAGCTAAGCAGCTGCTTTGTCTCCTGCTTTGACGTTGCAAGTTTCTATTTTATTCCTTCTTGCTTCCTCCAATGTCAGGGCTACTCAAGAGCATTTACACAGGGCAGCTTTCCATGCATCAGCCTGTCTGACTGGCAGCCCAAGCCCATACTCTCTCCAGGACAGCCTCTGCGTCTGGTTTAGAGTGTAGCAACCTCCCCTCTCCCCTGTGGAAAGAGCTGAGTGTCAGTCAGAGCATTTGTTCCCCCTTTGCTTTGACAGTGTCACAGGGGGTGGCTCCACAGGCTACACTGTGCCAGGCTGTGTGGACTTGGCCTCTAGTGCCCTGCAACCCCATGCCCTGTTACTTACCTGGCAGCATGCTGCTGCTTAGCAACATGAGACTTCCCTGCGTTTGGGGAGCTGTGTTCTCATTTCAGAGTCCCCCCTGCCAGCATCCTTCAGGAGAGGCTGGAAAATGACATTCTTCTCAGTCCACTCCCAAATAAGGGACACCTTTTCCTGTATCTTAAATGTATATCCACTCACAAGAGGAAGTGCTCACCTGCTGCTTGCATCGGCTCACCTGTCATTCCTTATCCCCGCCAGGATTTGTATCGCAGCTAACCAGATGCAACTTGTTCATTTGCTCATTTTTTCCTAAGATACTGAATTGTGAATTAGAAGTTGTTCATTCATCAAAATTGCTTTTGTGAAAAAGCTTAATATAAAAATGATTTTTAAATTATGACTCAGAGATCCACTGATTTCCCAGGTTTGTGGGTAACACTGAAATTACTTCCTGGAGATATCCATCAGATTCGAAAAGAGTTTCCTCATTTGGTGGATAGGACCACAGCTGTGGCTCGCAAAACAGGATTTCCAGAGATAATCATGCCAGGTAAGGACTGACTTGTTCTGGGCTGTTGAGCATGGCGCTGATGTGGGCAGCCACTGAGATTGTTGTGTTTAGAGTAACATGTGATTTCCGGCAAGGAGAGGGGGCCAAGTGTGTGGTCGGTGATCCTAAGGTCCCACAGTGGTTACAGATTACCCCAGTGGCCAGAGGCTGCAGCTAGACTGGTGAGATGTGCACATTTCTACCTGTAGAATCAGCTTTCCCCGTATGGTAATGTGTGGTTGGACATGGACACCTAACAAACATCCAAGACGACATTTGATCTAAAGAAGGAACAAGTATTAGAAAGTGAGTGGCTCAACACAAATCCCACCACTGGATAGCAGACGTTGTGGAAGGATAATGCTTTTAGATGTTCATGCCTAGTGTCTGCTCAGCTAGTGTAGGTTACCAAACTACTGTTGCTCTGACCCAGTCGTAGATGTTAAACTGAGTAAATTGATAAGCAGAGTCCTTGCTAACATTAGTCTCTCACGTATAATACTTTCCAGTTTCCAAACAACATTCATATTAATAATCCAACTTGATTCTAAAATCTTGAGAAGCAAGTTCCTATTTATCATTTATATCCTTTTTGCGATACTGTTTGGTTTGTGAGTAATGTGGAAGACTAAGTCAATCCACATAAAGATCTTGGGAGCCTGTGGATTGGTATTGAACTGATTCCCTTCCAGGTTACCCCACACTCTGAAGTCACGTGGACAGTGAGCAGTAGAAATGGGCCAAACTACACTGTGTGCCACAGTCACATGTGTCTTCTTTTACAGGCCTCTGGCAGTAGGGGGGAGCATGCTGGAAGACTCATTGGCCTTATTTTCGTGAAACTCTGAGACACTGTGCTGCCATTCTTTTCTCAGGGCCCCTGTGGGCTATTCGTTATTCTGTGGGTAAACGTGGACTAGGCTTATCTTAAAGCAAGAGACGGCCAGTCAGCCTCAGTGAAACTCGGGGGTGGCTATTGCTGTTGCTGCATCTGTCCATCCAATTAAATTAAGCCTATTAACAGAAGTGGACTCATCTGTGGATTTCTTGTTTGCATTTGGGCTCAAGTTGCGAATTTATAGATGAAGTGATCGACAGTTTGCATTAATCTGTGTGCCTTAGGTTGTCCCCAGGTTCAAAGGGGAAACCCATGAAACTTCTGTCACACTGATGGGAGTTTCCCTTTCAGTTGATGGACTTACAAAGGCAAAGACTATGCCATCATCGCATGATAGATTCATAAGAAGGTACACAGCTGAATGTTGTCCTGGCAGGTTCCGTGTGCTGAGTGCCAGGGGAGGGCCCCTGAGAGGGATTCTAACAGCACTGAGTCAGCCCTGTTCTCTGTTGTCTGTGTAGTCGTTGACTGGGCTGTGGGCACCAGTGAGGCGGTGTGGGTAGTTTTCAAACCCTCACTTTTAGCCTGACAGAACCTGTGCGTTGTCCTGTTTGGTCAGCAGTCCTGTGGAGAGGTGCATCTTCCTTGGAGAGTGGGGGAGCCTGTCGTATTACCTTCGTACTGGCTTTTTGCCTTCACATGGCCCACTGTTTTCCTGGAGTCTTTCTGAAGGATCCAGGCAGAAAGCACACTTCTCCTTCCAGATGGAAAGGTGGCTAGTGTCCCCTACATCTTTTTCTGTTTCCTTCCTTTGAAAATGCAAGCCCTGTAACCCAAGGAGGTGTTTGCTAAGGGCCTTTTGTGAACACCTCTCTTTGGGTTTTACCTGCTCTAATTGAGATCTTGCTTTGAGAATAGCCCCGAGAACCAACTGCAGGTGAACACAGGAGTGAGGCAGTGTCCTTGTCTGAGTCCCTGTTCCTTCATTGGTTGATGACATCTTTGGGAAACTTCTGTAACCATTTTGATTATGGTTTTTGTGCTTTAGTAGACTTTTCAGCTGAGAGATCGTAAAATCTATGTGCCTGTCTTTTCAGTAGTGATGGTGACCCAGGAGGTTAAATGACATGTCCAAGGTGACACCACTGATTAGTGGCAGATCTATGGGCAGCCTGGCCTCTCATGCGAGTCCCATGCTCTGTCCTTATCTTCTCTGGTGAGCAGTGTCTGCAACTGCAACCACATTCCTTTTCTAGCAGCCGCTGTTGTGGGAGCAACCCACCGGGACTATTATTATAATGACTTTTAAATGAATGTGTAATTTAATAGTTGGATACATTAAAAGCCAAAATAAAACAGCACACACAGACACACACACACACACACACACACAAAGCCGGGGGTCGGGGGGAGGGAAGGAAAGCAAGAGCAGAAGACAAGAAAAGAAAGGAGCTTTTCTTCCTGAAGCGGTCTCCGTCCTTTAGTCAGAGTGGACCCCCGTGCTGCTCTTAATGGACCATTCCTGATCCCCTGTGCAGAGCAGGGTCGGGCACGGGAGGGGACCAGGCAGGTGGCAGATGAGCAGTCACTGGGCCAGTGATGCTTCTTCTAAATCACACTGCTAACGAAGCTTGTGAAGTTTTCCCAATTGGACTATTACCAGGGGCGTCATATGCTCTTAGTAGAAAGAAGACTCTTGAACTCATTTGTTGTAAGCTTTTCTCTGCAATTAAAGGTCCGTGTGACTTTAAATTGCACAGGTCTCTTTTGCTGTCTTCTTTGTGTGTGGTCCCTATTCAGGATCTTGACAGCTGCTTGCTAGAAGAGAAGAGCTGTGCAGGAAATTTCTCTTATGATCCGTCCCTTGGCCATGATCCTAAGCTTGTGGTTCTCATTCTTAATCAGCTTTTAGTTCAACTCCTGGAATCATGCTTTTTTGAAGTTTGCAGAAGAGGCTGACACTGCCAGTCATCTGCCGGGGCATGCCACTTTGAGTTGTGATCTTTCTTGCTCCTGGGAACTCAGGTGACCACAGCCAGTATGTTACAAGGGATGATAATGTTGGTTGAGATGGGGCCATGGACCCAGCCCCATCAGTGTATTGTAGCCACTCTGAGCCTTAACTGACCTCAGAGGTGCAGAGAAATCCTCTGTGCATGTGAGGAACCAGGTGGGTGACTAGAATGTTTGAACCCTGACCCCACAAGTCTGAAGGTGAGGATACTTGCTTTTGTCATGTCTTTTAAATGCTGAGACTTTTGTAGAAAATATGTCATAATCATGCAGTAGTACAGAATTTATAATATTTGGCTGCATGGGTAACATGCTAGGTAGTATTCTATAAAATTCATGGTTATACTCTGAATAATACCAGCTATTAAAGGTATAATTTCTCCCCCAGGTGATGTTCGAAATGATATCTATGTAACATTAGTTCAAGGAGATTTTGATAAAGGAAGCAAAACAACGGCAAAGAACGTTGAGGTGACAGTGTCTGTCTATGATGAAGATGGAAAACGACTGGAGGTATTTCTTGTTGCAGAGTTCATTCTGTAGGGTGCTGCAGAATCTGAGATACCCTTTGTTGGCTGGGTAACGGTTTTTTTGGGATAAGCATTGGGTTTGGCTTTTCTCCTGCTTGCCTCCCAGGTCTTGGTCACCAGACTGCCTCCTGAAGTTTTGACAGTGTTCTTTTTTTTGTTTCTTGAGACAAGGTCTTGTTATGTAATTCAGGCTGGCCTTGAACTTCTGGGAAGCTTCCCGCTTCATCCTCCCAAGTGCTAGAATTACAAGGGTGCACCACCTTACCTCATTTTGACAATATCAGGGAGTCTCATTTACTGAGTTCCAGTGCCCAGAGGCCTAGCAGTCCTACTGGAAAGAAGTGCACACACCGTTACCATCACCATTTTAGGAGTGAGGAAATTGAGACTCTTAAGAAGTGAGCTGTTTGCTCAGGATCAGAAAGTGAGAGTGAGAGCTGGACAGGGGGTTGGCCTCTGACCTCTGACCTTGTTCTCTGCCACCCCACACCTGCGCTGTGGTTACCAGCGTTTCCTTCTTTTAAGATCACAGTGGCCAGCAGGGCCCCTCTGGGTGGGTCCAGAGGCTGTGACCTCTGATGACTAGTGGCCAAGCACAGCAGCTGTCCCTTGAGGTGCCTCAGTGTCCTGGGGCTGCAGAGCAGCAGCTTGAGTTTGTGCCTAGTTTTAGCTGGGAGAGTTGTGCTGCCTTCTTCCTGGGGGCCTTGTCCATTGGCGTCACCCGGCCTGTCTCCCTGGAAGTGTAGCAGTGCTGTCCTTGCCTCCTGGATCTGCTTCCGCCTGTTCAGGAGGGGAGCCCCCTCCTGTCTGCTCTCCATTGCTATATTCTAGACCTACTGAGTGAATCAGGCAACTGCCTGCTGATCCTAATGTTAAAGTGCTTAGGGATGAGGGGAGGAGGAGTATGGGACAGCTTTATCCCAACTCTCATAACTCTCAGGGTCCCAGTGTCTGAGACCAGAGGCATAGGCTGACCGCTGGTTACAGACAGATCTGTCCTTCTGTCTTTGGGGGCACATTGCTGTCTTCTCCTTTGGTGCATGGAAGAAGGTGTGTCGTAGGAGATGGATGCTATGTGAAGTGCTATAAAGTCTTACGTGAACTTTTTATGCCTTCTTTTGAAGCATGTGATTTTCCCGGGTGCTGGTGATGAGGCGATTTCAGAGTACAAATCTGTGATTTATTACCAAGTGAAACAGCCGCGCTGGTTTGAGACCGTGAAGGTATTATTTACGTGGCCATTTTATCACCTGGGGTTGATTATAAAATGCTCATTTGTATCTCAAGGAACTCCCTACCTGCCACTCATCCCAACGAGCCACTTGCTGATGGTGCCACGCAGGCAGAGTAGCTTCCTAAGAAGGTCAGTCAAGGTTGCTAAGGAACCACACTGGCATTTCTTGGAACACATTTACTTTCATCTCCTTTTGGACATAAAAATAGGACTTGCATGGAGGCAAATGACAGAGTCTTATGGAGATAGTTATTGTCTTTCTCTTTCCGGATCTGTTTTATGTGTGACATGCTGCCTTTACACTAAACGCAAAAAATGGGGATGCCAATCTACGGAGCTTATTGCCAGGGGTGTGGATGCCATCTGTGTAGCACTGACACTGTGCATTTCCATAATGCAGCAGACTTGCAGCTTCCTGGTAGCCCCATTGTGGTAAACATTAGCCCACGACCAATAGCTCACGTATTGGGAAACTAGGCCAGGAGTTGTTTCTGGATTAATAGAAGTTAGAAGTGAGAATTAGGGACAGTCTTTGCTTACAGGCAGCATGTGAGGTCTCTTTCTTTTATGATAATGTGACAAGAAGGCTTTCTTGATGCAACTCTGTTGGTATAGACACCTTTGTGTTAGCCCTGAAAAGGAAGACACGAGCTTTTAAAAATAAAATCTTACCAAAAAAATTAGAATGTCAAGAAACAAAAAGTCAAGATTTCTAGTCAAGTTGTTTTTGTGTCCTTGGTTACACTTCTCTTGTTGCTGAGACAAAATACCCAATGTCCAAAATTAAGGAAGGAAAGGTTTATTTAGCTTGCAGTTGTGGAGGTTTCAGTCTGTATTCCGCTGGCTCCAAGGTAGAGCGGCACATGGCAGAGGACAACAGTTCATAGTGGCTGAAAACAGCAAAAGCAACAAGAGCAAAAGGGAGGAGCGGCAGCTGGAAGAGAAAACCTTCTTCTCTTCCTTACATTGTATGCAAACTACCTGCCCCAGGGCAAGTGTAGCACTCCCATCCATAATTCTAACCTCGGACCTTGAATCCATCGTAAACTCCAGAAGCCTGCCCCATGA
This sequence comes from Dinomys branickii, assembly GCA_004027595.1. Lineage (NCBI taxonomy): Eukaryota > Metazoa > Chordata > Mammalia > Rodentia > Dinomyidae > Dinomys > Dinomys branickii. The sequence goes on from PVLD010001128.1 coordinate 198,131, forward strand.
CTGCATTAGGCTTTGCGGGTACATCCAGATACAAACCATAACAGTCCTTTATAATTAAATTTCAAAAGACATTTTGCCTTTGGAAAAAATCACATGAGGGATTAGATAGATGTACAATATTTCTACCAACTACAGCATAGAAATATTTACAGTTGTACCTGAGTAAATCTGTTCATGTTAGAAGGTGTTGGGAGCAGCGGTTATACTTGCTTTTCTGTTCTTCAAGGTGGCCATCCCCATTGAGGATGTTAACCGCAGTCACCTTCGGTTCACCTTCCGCCACAGATCGTCGCAGGACTGTAAGTAATTACTTCACTCCATTTGATTTCTCAAGGGGGAAAGCTAGGGAAAGACTCAGCAGGCTGCTCTGCTCTGGATAGCTCCAGACTCTTTATTGCATATAGTGAGTTCTCAAGATCTTCGCACCTTGGCGCTTCACCCAGACCTGGGAAAGGTCATTGGGCAGATTCAGGGAGGGCTTCCTTTTCTTCTTGTCGTTCTTTTGTAAGGTGCCACTGCTCCATAGCCTTCTTTTGCCTTTCTCACTCTCTTTTTCCTTTTATACTAGAGATGGAAGCCAGGTATAGAGAGCCCTTCCAGTCTTTTATGATAAGGTGACAAGGCTTCCAGTCTTCCTCTTGGTCCAGGAAGTTTACATTTGTAATCCCATGAAAAGTTACTGGAATTTTAGTGAGTTTATTCCAGTCTAGCACTTCCAGTGCAACCTATGGCAAGAATAAGGACACTAGGCATATTTGTAGTTGTGGGGAGCCAAGGGGTCCTAAGTTCAGCCATGAAGATGGCTATCTGGAACAAAGGCATCTACCCAGGATGGAACCTAGATTTTATGTTTGTGAAGAAGAGAGTGGCTTGAGGATGAGTGACTGTGAGAGTGGCAGGAAGTATATGAATGCCATGAGCTAGTCTAGTAGGAGGCCTGAAATCACCTCTGCAATATCCAGAGAGAAGGATACGCGGAAAGAGTAGTCTGCATGACACAGTTGAGATAGTGTCTAACGTTTTGGTGTCCTTGCTTCAGCTCTGATGTGTTATCTTTCAAGCCCCAGAAGTCATAGCCTCTAACTTGAGGCGATCCCAGTAGACAGTGTGCACACCTCATCCTGGCTCACATATGGAAATAGCTGGGATGGGGTGGGGTGGGAGGGTGGTGGTGGTGGTGGTGGGGATGGGGGATGGGTTGGGGGTCTGGGGAAACACGCCTGCCATCTTCAAAGACTACCATGAGCACCTCAGCTAGACTGACGTGCATTGCTTAAAGCTAATTGAAGGGATAAGGAAAAGTCCCAGCCAGCTCTGTACATATCAAGACATGGAAATAGGGTCAGGCTCAGCCAAAATAGAGACAATTGCTCTTCTTTCACGGAGAGTCACCCAGGTGGGCCTCCACCGCCAGGTCCTGGCACATGCTAGGCAATGGTTTTCTTCCACTGAGTACATTCTCCCCAGACCTCCTCTCTTTCCTTTTAACTTTTACTGTTCTGTCTGTCAGAAACGTTGTTGAGACATAGCCAGTTCATTTTGAAATTTGGGTTTTTGTCTTGGACTTAAGACTCTTGAAGTTTTGTGCCTTTCTTCATGGCCATGAAGCTGGGAGCTTGGCCAGAGCTTTCCTCTTGTATGTTAGTACAATGTTGACTATGATGACAAAACTTGAGGAAAAAACTGGTATTTGATCATCTTCAAAAAAGAATTTGTTGTTGATTGTTTAGCTTGGTCCTATCACATTTGTTGAATTAATTGCTTAGTAAGGGTATAGCCTTATGCTAGACACTAAGATAGTACACAAAGAAGGTACAGTTTGTGCTCTCATTGATCTGTCTGCATTTGTCAGTGGCTCGTATTTGGGAAAATAAGTGACAGTAAGAGTTGGCTGCAGTCGTGTGTGCTATAGGGGAATCATTGGTAAAAGTTGGCTTGTGTAGTTGTGTGTGTCCTTGATGACACAGTGGGGGTCACATGAGTGGATAGTTAGCCTCTAGCTCTGTGTTCCCTCGCAGACGCCTAAGAGTGAGCTTTTACTGATAATCTCTTAAAGGTACGAATACGTTCTCCAGCAGCTCTGCAACACAGTGCCTGGCTCAGTAGAAGCCTGTTGCCCATCTGTTGTTTCCAGGGACCGGAGCCCTCCATGTGTATACTTTGGCAGGAGAGGGCTACAGGAGAGCAGTCTGGGAGTGAACCTGAGCAGAAGTGTGGTGTTGAGGGTATGTCAGCTGTTGTGCAGTCACACAGAAGCCTGGACCTGCTATTTCTCAGAAGAGCAGGGAGGGACTGTCCATGAGGTCTGCAGAGCCTAGTACTGACTGTGATCAGTTGGGAGATGTGTACATGCAGGGCAAGACCAGGAGGGATTAAAGCAAGAGCTCTAGAACAGTTCAGGACCCACTGTGATTGTGTGTGTGTGTGTGTGTGTGTGTGTGTAGAGGGTGGCAGCCACCTGAAGCATCTTTCCATGCCTTATCTCATCCCTGGTGTAAGCAGGTTAGGGTTTCAGTTAAAAAGGCATCAGGGGACACTTTGAGTGCAAAGAGAGGGGGCGAGAAGAGTGGCCACTGCACTGCTGTGTACTTGCCTTGGGGCCAAGTTCAGGCACCAGACTGCAGGTCAGGGTCTGTGCAGTGCACATGGCATTCTTAATGGCTGAAGCTGCAGGATAATAGTAACTTCCAGCAAATGCTAGCTAATGTTCACAGTGTTCTTGTGTGCCTGGGAGGAACATTTCACTCTATTATTTAGAGTTTTAGCCTGGCACAAGCAACTCCCGTGGTATTGTTGTTATTAGCATGTCTTCTCATGTTACACAGGAACTGGTGCTGAGAGACCCCATGTCAGTGGCTGAAAATCGTGGAGCTTTGATTCAAACCTGGAGCCCTGTGCCTGCGCCTTACAGTCCAGTGCCTTGGGAAATGATAAGCTCACCTTTACCTGGCTTTGTGTAGCACTTGTTGTGTATACAAGAAATGAATTGGGCTTTTCTATTGCAGAGTTGAGTTCTGAGTGGAGGTATGAGGTTAGTCTCCAGCAACCGAATAGCAAGGGGCACCAGGGCTTGACTTGAAGTGGGCAGAAGTGGAGTGAGCAGATTGGGGTCAGGTGGGTGTCGTGTCTCAGGGCACAGGTGTGTTCTTAGCCAAGGGCTGCAGTTTCAGCCTCGTCGTGCCCTGCATGTACACATCTCCCAACTGATCACAGTCGGTACTAGGCTCTGCAGACCTCAAGGACAGTCCCTCCCTGCTCTTCTGAGAAATAGCAGGTCCAGGCTTCTGCGTGACTGCACAACAGCTGACATACCCTCAACACCACACTTTTGCTCAGGTTCACTCCCAGACTGCTCTCCTGTAGCCCTCTCCTGCCAAAGCATACACATGGAGGGCTCCGGTCCCTGGAAACAACAGATGGGCAACAGGCTTCTACTGAGCCGGGCACTGTGTTGCAACCAACCCACCTGTGGTGGGTTCCACAGGTAATAGAGCTTGGGCAAGGTGGGAAGGCCGCTCTGATTGAGCTGGGGCAACTCTGCACACCTCACCCTGAGAGAGTGGGAGAGGGGGGGACTTCCAGGCCCAGGGAAGAAGGTAGGAAGGGACAAAGTTCAAGAGACCAAGGAAGCCTGTCAAAATCATGTGCTGCCTTTCTAACAAACTCATTTTCTCTAATTAGTAAATTACTCTAGGGCAAAGGGATATCTTCTCTAGCATTTTAATTTTCAAAATCCTTGTTTTTCTTGTCAGTTTTAAGTGCTCATTATAGACAAGATGCTATCACTCAACATACCAAGGCACATTTGCATAATTAATGAAGTCTCCAAGGCCATAGCTTATGGGGGTTTTTGAAACATGTTGAGCATGGCCAGTGTGGTGCTGACAATGAGATTTTGGGGTTGCTTGTGGTGGCCAAGGGCCACTCTAGCCAGGCCTGTGTGTAGCTAGTCTGGGTCAAAGACTGTGAGAGAGCACTGAAGTCACTTTCGTTTCAAGTAACCAAATCCAAGCTCCTTTTCCCTAATGCAAAAGACAGCTAAGGGAAGGAGTGAGGGGATTTCTCACACCCTGGTCTGTTGTTGGCCTGGGAAGTTTGGTGCTCATGTGGTGATGTGACACCATCTACCACCTTTGGTGGCAATCCAGATGCAGCACTTCCTGTGTTATGAGAACTTTAGTAGACCACAGCTCTGGTTCCTCCCTGGAGCTGAATCTCCCTGGCTTGCAGTAGGCTTGGCTGGGTGGGCCTTGGGGAACGGGCAGCCATGGCCACTCTTCCAGAATGGTGTGTTTGTAGAGTTCTATAGGTTTTGTAAGACAAGCTATTTGTCTTACCGTGACTGATAGTGAGCCTGTGATATAGAGATGTGGAATGTCAGTAAGAGGTGCCCTTTCTTAGTGTTCACTTAATAGTAGTCCCAGTGGACATCATCTGACAGGTGCCATCCTTTGTCCTCTCAAAGGCAGGCTTCTATCATGGATGCCTGTTCTTATTTCTTCAGGTCAGCACACATTTAGGAGAGGTGCTCTTTCCCATTTGCACTCTGAAGTACTGTATTTGTTTTTGTGCCCTTCTACAGGGTTAATTTTTAGATTCCCAGATTACGTATGCTATTTATTTATTTACTACTAAGGACTGAACACAGAGCCTCACATGTGCTAGGTTGGTGCTGTACTACTAACCTATATCCCCAACCATATATTTTATTTCTGTTTCTCTTTTGGTTTTTGTTTGGTTGATCAATCACCAACCAATGAATTAGCCAGCATTTATTGAACACCCACTGTGTGTTTGAATATAATGCAAAGACAGACAAGACATGGCATCCTATGCAGTGGGGTCTTAGAATGATCATTTTGAATTGACTCCAGGAGGGTGGATGCATGGTTCTTCCTTGTCTGACCTCAGCCCTTTCATTGCTAACCAGAAAATTTTGTATTTGAATGTATACTAAAAGGTATTTCCTTGCTCCAAAACTCAATGCTTCTGGGCTGTCCATAGGTGGTAACTTGAAGAAATCGGAGCAAGTGCATTTTTTCAGTCCGGTTTTCTTTCCTGTTCCCACCTGCTTGGCTGTCACTGTCCTGTTCAGTAGCCACGCTTCTGTCCCCAGATGAGCTGGACCCGCCCCACTTTTGGACCATCTCTTCCTGGAGCTTTTACATCTTGGCGCATGTGCCATTCACTTTCTCGAAGAGGCCTGTTCCTTCTAGTACCCTCTACCGTGCCATCAAGTTCTGTTTTCTTTATCACCTCAAGGAATGTATTTGTTTCTTGATCCTTTCCCTCACTAGCCCAAATACTTGTTGTTTGTATGTTGCCCAGCAGGCCTTGAACTGAGGTCAGTCTTCTAGCCTTAGCCTCCTAATTGCTGGGATTACAGGCTTGAGCCATTGTGCCGAGCCACAGATATTTATTAAGTAGCTGTTGCATGTCAGTTACTGTTTCATACATTGGGAAATAGGAGTAAAAAATGTATGCCGGATCCCTTTTATAATATAACCAGTTCTGTCTCTGTCCCTCTGTGTGTGTGTGTGTGTGTCTGTCTGTCTGTCTGTCTCTCTCTCTCTCTCACACACACACACACACACACACACACACACACACACACCTGTCAGTGATAAGGATTATGAAGACAAATCAGGTGAGGGGAAAGGGTGTGATGGGGCTGCTGATGTACTGTTTTAGGTGAGATATGAAGGCAGGTCATGAGGTCTGAATTATAAATCCTGGAGGATGAGCTTTCATACTAAAGGAAAGAAAATTTCACAGTCATCTTTAGTCCATTTGTGATTTATATGTAGTGTGAAGTTGGAATATATTTTCTTTTACTGTTTTGGTAAGCAATTTCCCTTCCTTGCATCTATCCCCTCCCATGGCACTGGGTTTCCAGATGCAGTTTGTCCCTCTGGCCTGTGTGTCTCTCTTAAAGCTACACTGTCTTCATTATTGCCACTTCACAGTTACTCTTCGATTCTGGTATTGTGTGCTTGCTTGCACATTTTTCTGCAAAATCTCCTGGATTGTATTCTGGAATCAGTATTTAAGGTTCAAGGGCAACCTCTTCCATGAGATTTGCATTGGGATTGCTTTGTGTTTGTAGACTGATTTGAGGATAGCCAGTCTTTCTGTGATGAGATTCTTCCTATTGGTGAATGTGGTCCATTTCTTCATATCTTTCGACTAACTTTAATATCCATCAATGTAATTTCCTAAATTTTTTCATAAAAGTATCCTTTGCAGCATTTTGTAATATTACTTTGTTATGATTATAGTTATAGATGATTATTGATTTTTATTACAGCCAAGGATAAATCTGAGAAGATATTTGCACTTGCATTTGTGAAGCTAATGAGATACGATGGGACGACTCTGAGAGATGGGGAACATGATCTGATCGTCTATAAGGTGTGTGTGCCACTGCTGCGATACTGTGGACACTGTTTCAAACCTTTCTAGACTTCCTGACCTGAGCTGACATTTCCTATCATTGTGAGAAAGTGGCTCAGTAGCTATATTTAATTATGGAAGTGAAGATATCTGATCACCAGTCCTTTTGCTGTCTCTCATGAGATGATAGACCATACCACTGTATTTGCTGTGTGAAAAGGCTGTAAATACGAATTAATCTACAGGAATAAGGGAAATCATTAAAATACATAATAAAGTACAAATAAAAAACAAATTTGATGGTCAAAAGGAGTCTCGGTAACAAAGTATGGAAAAAGTAATATAACTGTTTGTGAATGCTGTTTGATATACTGCATAACCAAATCCACAGGCTGAAGCCAAGAAGCTGGAAGATGCCACCACGTACTTAAGTCTGCCCTCAACAAAAGCTGAGTTGGAAGAGAAAGGCCATTCAGCCACAGGCAAGAGCATGCATAGTCTTGGAAGCTGCACCATCAGCAAAGACTCTTTCCAGATATCCACACTGGTGTGCTCCACCAAACTGACCCAGAATGGTAAGCGCAGGAGTAGAAGCATGTTTACCTTTGGAGTTCTTCCTCAGCTCCATCTTTGCAGGTTGCTGTAGGTTGTGATGGGATTCACCAGTCCCTCAATCATGACTTTGATGCTTTAGGGAGGAGGAGATGGGAGCCATCATAGTTTAAAATTCATACTTCTGTTTAGTTTAAGGCTTAACTTTACAGGGAGACAAAGCAGTACACTTACTCCTTCAAATGCTTTATGGCAAGCGGAGTTGGTGTGCCATAAGGGAAAATGCATGAAATTTGGAGTCATAATAAAGTGCTGAGATTGAACCCTGTCTCTTTGTGACCCCCTTAAGGAAGAGTCCTCTGGACCTTATTTTCCTCCTCTGTAGACTTGCCTGATTCTGGATGAAGTGTACTATGTGAAGCATTCACCTCTTTGTGTCTTTCCTTGTCTCAGCTTCTTGCAGAGATAATTGTCAGTTACCTTTCTTATGAAGAGTTGGTTTGCACGATATTTCCTAGTCCCCTTTGCATTGTGCGCTAAGTCACCCCCTGTTGATTCATGCAGACAAAGCTTAGGCTGACCTAGCAGAGCACTTACCAGCTGGTGCCTGTCCCCTGGCTGTGGTGGGCGGGCTGCTCATTTACCACTACTTGCAGCCTCCCCAGCGACATCATCGTCCAGCTAGGCTTCTTTTTATTCAGAGCACACAAGCGTTGTTGCTGTCACTTCATCCGAAGGAGACGGAGGCTCCTCTGGACAAATCCTTCACTTAAAATCTGCATCCCCCTAATGTGACCATATCACAGCTGTGCAGAGTAACTTTATGCTCTCTTGAAACTGAGCTTGAAAATCCAATTTTTTCCTCTTAACTGCCTGATATGGATTGTGATTATTAATGTGTGTTGCTATCAGGCGTTGCATCTTGGAGGTTGCTTGTCAATCATGGAGGTAGTTTTGAGTTTGCCAAGGAACAAGCATCCTTTGGGCTTTAACAGGATAAACATAGAAGAAAAGTAAGCCCATCATTTGGAAGCCTTGACAATGTAGTTGAAGTGTGGGGTGTCCTAGAGGTTTAGGCATGCCAGCTCAGTGTCATATGCTTTTCAAATTTTCTGAGCCAAGGTTTTTCCTCCCTTGTTCTGAGATACACAAGGTAATAATACTTTCCCACCACTGACCTTGTGAGTAAACTTCTTCATGTGTGGGGCACAAAAGACCCTTGCATGCTTTGAGGTCATTTAGATTTATGTGGGTACAAAGCTTTAAGGCTATTTGTGTACATTTCTGTCCTGTTACCTTTGTTATCTTGTTTTGCCTGGAGCATTTATGAGGTGTCCTAGCTTGTAGCTGTGTAGTAATCCCCATGAGTACAAGAAAAACCTTACCTGGGGACCTGGATCTGTGTAAACTAGGGGGAGGACTAGAGAGTGCACAGGGACTTACAAATTTGTCACCTAGGGAACAGGAGGTCAGCAGTACAGCTCTTCACTTGGGACTGGGTTATAAATGGGATGCCCCCATACAACAAAGGGTACTTTCTGATTGAAGCCCCAGTAGTTTCTGTGTACCTAACAAAGTACAGCCTTAGGCCTCATTTTACCCAGGGCAAGGGTGATATCTCCAGATGGGTTACCATCTAAGATATGTGGGATTTTGTTTTTCAGTAGCTGTTGGATGAATGAGAGCTGCACTGTGTTGCTACTTTCATTATGTAGGAGGTCACAGTCTTGTACATGGGTCATGTTCCAAAAATATATTTGGATAATGTTATCTGAAACTTGAACTTCCGTTCTCTTTCCAAACTGTCTGAATAGCACATATAGCCCACATATCCCTGGAAAGAGGATTCAACCAAGAAAGTCCCTAGGGTATGTTGTTGATTCTCATTTTACCTTCTAGCACCTTGAACCTCATGGGCTACCAGGTGATGCCCCCCTGGGACCCAGGGAAAGAGCACCCTGATTTCAGGAATAGCTGTTGCCAGGCAACAAGGAAATTCTGATGAGTTGTGCCTCACTGGAGCAGAGGAGGAAATCTCTAGGCTTTCATTTGATACCAGCAATGATGCTTCTTCTGGGGTTGGTGGCACATTGGGTTACAAGAAACAGCTGTCTCATTGGAATTAAAGGATTGAGTCCTATATTCTTATTTGAAGGGGTCATTTTTCCAAAGTCATGATTTGTTGCTGCGAAGTTGTATTACTTAGTGAAAAGTGGTGGCTGAATTATTCATTGAGGTTTGTATTAAACATTTCTGTCCTGAGAATCATCATGCTGGATGCAGTGGAGCATATGAAATGTGATTCCTCTCTTCATTTAGTTTACCATATAATGAGAGGGAAAGGCGTCCTGAAACACAGAATAATTATGGCACCAACTTTGACAAGTGTCCAGCAGTAAGTCACGGAGACTGGAGAGAGAGCTTGTCTGATGTGACTGGCCCTGTAGGGCTGGACAAACTGTTTCCTTCAAACACACTCCTCCCCCTCAGGTGCTTGCCTACTGATCTGCCCAATTAAACTTCTCAAATTTGCAGTATAGAGGTAAATTTTAGCTCAGTCATACCTTAAATGCCACCAGCTTTGCCTGAATGGGACCCAGATTATGAGTTGATCTCTGTTTAAGAAATACCGAGGGCTGGGGCTCTAACTCAGTGGTAGAGCATTTGGCCAGCATACTCAGGGGCCTGGGTTCAATCCCCAGCACCATCCCAAAGGGGGAAAAAAATTATAACTTACAAGGTCAGCATCTCCCTTAGTCTCCTGGAATGAAAAGGATGTTAGAACAGGATGTGACCTTTCCCATTTAGAAATTAAAGCATGTCACATTTCAAACTGAGTAAGTACATTTTTCAATTCCAGATTACCTCTTTGAATAACTGCAGCTGTTAGTATTTGGGGCTAGGGATTATACTGTGTTCTCTCAATTATACATCATACCCATTGTTTAGATGAGAAAACTGAGGTGAAATTAACTTGTGTGAGGTCTTGTAGTTGCTATGTGACTCAGCAGGCATTTTACCAACACTTTACATATCCACAGTACTTGTGGGTGCTACCCTCTTTAACTCTTTATCAGTGATATTTGGGTAAGGTCAAATGAAAATGTCACTTTTGTTGTTCACTACGTACATGCCTTCTGTGTAGTTTGATCCTGAGATTATAGTGGGTCTCTATGTCCGCTGAAATCCTACAATAGCCATGATAATATTTTTCTTTTCAGTATTAACTAAAATGTTATGTTTTCTTTTTTCTAATGATTATAATATCTGTAGCTGAGGTTGGTTCCTGATGAACATAAATAGCAAATTAGATGCACTTTGCTAGTTGCATTTTTCAAGTAATGGGATATTAATATAACTTCAAGTGAAAATGTATGGGCACATGTACATTCCTGGAGAGGGCTTGGATTTTGTCTTTGTACTTTAAAGAACATCTTGATGTCTTTAACAGAAATCCTTCAAATTTGAGAAAAACCCCTTAAGCCTTTAAAATCTAGTATATTCAATCTTCAGTTTTTTCATTAAAAAAAAAAAAAAACCATCCCAGCAAACAGAAACACAAGCTTAAGAACAATCAACAGCTGTAGGAGAGGAGCAGGGAGCTCTGCACAAGCATGGTCTCAGCTGGCCAGGGTTATTGTAACTCCAAGGGCTGCCACAACACAGTTTGCAGTACTGTGTTTGTATTAATTCTTATGTGTTATTTTGTATAAAAATGGACCCTTGTTCTCAGATGTGAAAAGTCACCTGGTAGAAGGTGCCAGGGTGGGGTGGCACTTTGTGGGTGAACAGCCATCTTCCAGTCCTCTGGGTACTCAGCATCTTCCTTGTGTAGATGGGAAAGTCTAGCCTTTTTCTAGGTACCCAGATGGATTTCTAAAGCATTTACATGGAAATCCTTTCGTGGTAAATGTAGTCGAGAATAATGAATTCAACCATAATAGATGTTAAGTATGTTGCTACCAAGTAATGAAATATTTAGTGGTGAACTTTTTTTTTAATTTTAAAGAAAATAGTACAAAAATAAGAACAAAAGAAAAATACAAACAACACAAAGCAAGGACATTAAGAATGATGCAGGGTTTCAAACCAAATGATAGGGATTAACAGTAGTTGTTATATTACATATTGTTATCTTCAAGGAAGTGGCTCAGATACCAGATGTAAGAATGGAAGATGTATCAAATCATTAAAAAGAATAAGAAAGTAATAATTTAAAAGAACAGTATAGATAATATATAGTGGCTCTAGGCAGGATTGTAGGAATTTACCATTGGTTGTTATACTGTAGATTGTTGTGATATGAGTTGGTCAAATTACCAGATACAAGCATGCAAAACTGATCAAAATAGTAGGAAAAAAAACTGGAAAAAAACCCTTTTAATCATTAACTGTTCCCAACAAACCATCAGATACCAACAGTACAATTATACCACCCATCCATATATCCATATAATATATATGTTATATATATAATATATATGAATAAAATTTGCCATAGTACTTTTTCTTATTTCCCTCATCCCAGTTGCTCCTTTAAGCAGTTTCTTTCCCTTTCTTATTATCTATTGTACATTTTGGGTTGTATTTACTCTTTCATGTTCTTACACCAGGGACACAATGTAATGTTTACACATGTGACTCTGATTTATTTCACTTATAAGTATGGTCTCTAGTTACATTCATTTACCTATAAAAGCCACAAGTTTTATCTATTTTTATAGCTGAGTAATACTCCATTGTATAGAAATACTACATTTTTTTCTCCATTCCTCAGTTGGTAGGCGTTTGGGTTGTTTGCAAGATTTAGCTATGACAAATTGTGCTGCTATAAACATGGGTGCACATATATTGCTGTGATAGGGTGCACATATATTGCTGTGATATGACATTTTTAATTCTTCTGGAAAAACACCCAGAAGGGGAGTAGCTGGGTTAAGTGGGACTTCCAATCCTAGTTTTGTGAGGAATCTCCAGACTGATTTTCACAGTGGTTTTACCAATCAACATTCCCACCAGCAGTGGAGAAATGTTCCTTTTTCTCCACAGCCTTTCCAGCATTTGTAATTGGTTGATGTCTTAATGATAGCCATTCTTTGTGGGCTGAGATGAAATCTCAGTGTTGTTTTAATTTGCATTTCTTGAATGACTAATGATGTTGAACATTTTTTCATATATTTATTCATCATTAGTATTTATTCATCTGAGAAGTGTGTGTTCATCTCAGATGCTCATTTTTGGATTGGGTGTGAATTTTGGGGGCCTGAGTTTTTAAAATTCTTTATGTGTTCTAGATAGGAGTTCTTTGTCTAAGGGGCAGGTGGATAAAATTTTTTCTGAATTTGTGAGTTTTCTTTTTGCTCTGTTGGTGATTTCTTTTGATGTGCAGAAAGTTTTCAATATGATGAGATCCCAGTTGTTGATTCTTTGAAGTATTTTCCATGCAGTTTGGTTTTTGTTCATGAACTCTCTGCCTACCTCTATGTCTTTGAGAGTTTTACCTACTTTCTTTCCAGTTGATTTAGTGTTTCTGTTTTAATATTTAGATCTTTGATCCATTTTGACTTTAATTTAGTACATGGTGATAGACATGGGTCTAGTTTTAGTCCTTGGCATATGAAAAGCCAGTTTTTCCGGCACCATTTGTTAAAGAGGCTATCTTTCTTCCAGTGAACGTGTTTGGCCCTTTGTCAAAAATAAGGTGGCTGAGAGTGTTTGTAGCTGTGTCTGCATCTTTTAACTTGTTCCATTGATTTTCAGGTCTGTTTTTTTGCCAGTACCATGCTGATTTTATCACAGTAGCTTTGTAGTATAATTTCAAGTCAGGGATTGTGATGCCTCCTACCTTTCCTTTGTTTCCCAGGATTAGCAGGTGAACTTTTTGAAAAAGGGTTGATTTTTCTTTTCACAAAATTTTACAGTGAACCTCACATGATGCATGAATAGAAGAGATAGTGTTCTTGTTGGGGAGGATCTGACTTTTCCTGTTCTGTTTTCAGTGGACCTGCTGGGGCTTCTGAAGTGGCGATCCAACACCAGCTTGCTGCAGCCGAACTTGAGGCAGCTGATGAAAGTTGATGGAGGAGAAGTGGTAAAGGTAACATAGACCCCTGAGGGATACTCTCCTGTCCTGTCCTCCTCACTCTTCCCCTTCCTTCCCCTGCCCTTCCCTTTTTCTCTTCCTTCTTTTCTTGTGATTATCGATAGATACAGGCACTGACCCCAAAGGCAGTATAGGTTTCTAGTTCTACTGTTTTTAGCAAGTCATGACATACAGCTCTAAATGAGTAGAGTGCTGCTGGATTGTGGCCTGCAGGGCTCTCTGGGTCAGCTGCAGAGAGGTAGACTTTGGAATTAAGCTGATCTTAGGTTCTGTTTCCTCATCTGATAGGTCCTTGCTGCAGTAGTTATAACAGCCTCACGTTTTCCCCACTGAAAGAAGAGGACAGCCATTAGTGTCTTTGTCACAGGGTGCTGTGAAGGTTGGAGGAGATGTGAATCTTGGATCTGGCACATGGGAGATGTCCTGTGCACGTCAGCTTGGCTGTCTGGGGATGGATGGTATTACCTTCATCATTATTACTAGCCTTGGCTTATGACTCCTTGAGGGCCTCGATAAGTGACTAGGAGAGCTTGTGTGTGGTAGAAAAATCACAGCACTGAGAGTCTTGTCTTGGTCATTTTCTTCCTGTATGATCTTGAACTTATTTCAAAGCCACACACATGGACATGGTAAGCACTGTTACTCATTCAAGCCCTTTATGCTCAGCACCACTATGAGATCGAGCAGTGAGACTAGGGTGATCTGAGATCCCTTGGAACACAAAAGTTCTGCAGTTTTGTATTCTCTCACTTTTGATGCTTCTTATGTTTCCTCCAGCATTAGGCTGCGCTTCTCTCTTATGGACCACACAGTGTGCTTTGTTGATTTTCCTTGCATGTAAGGATTTTCAGTGTGTTCCATGTGCACCAGGGGACACTAAGCTGGTCACCAACATGTAGTGCTTTGTAAGCAAGGTCTGTGCCGCTTGTGGTGCCTCTGCAGCTTCTCACCTTCCATGAGAAGTACTTGCAAAGAGACTGCCTTATCTGTGTAAAATTAATTACTTAAAATGGCCGTAATTAACAAGCAATGTAGTTAACTTCTGTGTGCATTAATTTAGTTGCATTACTTTGCTAAATTTGTTGTATAGCCATTCAAACATATCCTCACTCATCTTAAAATTTTAACCATCTTTTCAGTCCTGGTCTTCTACAAAATGACTTAGACAGTGTTAATTGCATTTACACTTCACAGGGTTCTGTAAATTCCCCAGTTCAGATGGAAACTGGATGAATAAGTCAACATACTTCAGAAGATACGCAGTTAATGAAATTTTGTCCTCTTTCATTTCTAAGTCCCTGTGCCACATGGGGAGTTCGTTGTATTTCTACTGACCTGCTGTCACATTTACCAGGAAAAATCTAGAACCATCGTGTCTGTTCTCTATTCTGCATGCAGAATATGTTATCACTTCTTATTATTCATCCCTTGAAGTAGTTTCCCCAGCTCTGCCTTCTTGTGTACACTGGTACCACCCATGCCATGACACCCTTCTGTCTTTACCTAGTAAAGCGGACTTTCTTCTTTCTCTTTGCCAGCGTATCCTCCCTATGTGGTGTGCCTAGGGAGATGAACTGATTGTTCTGTACACAGTGGCTAATGCACAGGCTGGACCTGAGGAATTCCCGGGTGATGCAGGGTTTTTCTCATTTAGGGACACTGATAGATTGTGGTCTTAATTCTTTTTATTCCCTCTCTTCTGAGAGTATGACAGGTAGTAGAGAAATGACATTGGTTAGCTATTTGCATATTTAGCAAAAGGAATGGTTTCCCACTAAGATGGGGAGTGGAGGTAGAGATTTTCATGCTATAGTGTGTTTGTCAGAGAGAGGGTTGAATAGCCAAAGAAACACTTCTGTGGCTTTGTTTGGGGACTTTCAGCAGGTATTTGTTCCTGACTACCTTAGCTCTGAGGCTCTAGCTCTCTCCGCTTCTGCTTCTGGGCTACCGACTGTGTCATTTGTCTGGGTGGGCCTGGTAGGCCTACTTCAGGGACTTTGCGTAAGTATGATTAACCAAGGCTTGGCACTGGGGAGTCTGTTGGCACGAACAGTGGGCTGTTAGCAGATGGCATCAAGTGTTGACCTTTGCAAAGATTCACAATCTGAAAATGATGGAAAATGATACAAAAGCAGCAAAGTGATATAGATCCAAATAATCACAGTGTTTATTAAGCCTTTGTTGTCTAGACTAGACTGCTCCTTAGTCAGGGTGGAATTATCCCCTGCCAGTTGGACGTGGAATTTTCTTGTATAAACTACGGGGTATATAGCACAGTGGGATCAGGGAGGACTTTTGCCTTAGCAGTTACCTTGTCTTGCTAGGTTGGGAGGCTGTCTTCCCTACCAGAGGAGAGGTGTGAGGTTTCGTAGCACACTGCACAGGTGAGCACAGGGGCTCAGAATTGGTCTGCGAGCAGATTCCTTTGGTTTTGTTTCTCAGTTCTAGGGCTGTGACACTCAGGAAGGACCTTTGGTGTTGTGCATAGGCTAGATTGTCCAGGAAGAATCTGGACCACACATCTCATTTAGTCCTTACGATGTTCGTGGTAGGGGGCCACCTCACCCATCCCCCTTTTAAAAGATAATATCTTCATTGAGATGTTATTGATATACATTTAAAATTCATCCTTTAACCCTGTATAATTCTGTATTTTTACTTGTGTAATTATAAACACTTACTAAGTTAAAGATTACTTTCATCACCCTAAACAGAGGGGCTGGGGATATAGCTCAGTGGAATAAGCGCCTGCCTAGCAGGCGCAGGGTCCTGAGTTCAATCCCCAGTACCACCAAAAAAAAAAAAAAGAAACACCCTAAACAGAAACCTCATTCTTACTAGCAGTCATTCCCTACTCTTCCTGTGAGGAATAATTTACTTTCTCTAGATTTGCTTATTGTGGTTATTTCATATACTAAGGAGTTATACAAAATGTGTTTTTCTTCTTGGCCTGGTTTCTTTTTTGCTTATGATGTTTGTAAGATTCATCCATTTTGTACATGTATAAGATCTTCATTTCTTCTTATGGTGGAGCAACATCCTATTTATGGATAGACCACACTTAATGTATGCATTTATCAATTGAAGGGTATCTGTGTTGTTTCCACTTTTTCTGAGTGCTTTTTTTCTGGGCAATTAGGGATAATGTTGTGCTGCATATTTGTGTGCAGGTTTTTGTGTGAGCATATGTTTTCCTTTCTCCTGGCCGTATACCTAGGAGTGAAATTGTTGAGTCATATGGCAAATCTATGTTTAACTTTTTGAGGAATTGTGAAAGTGTTTTCCAGAGCTGTTGTGCTATTTTACATTTCTACCAGCAGTGCATTCACAGGGAGCTCCAATTTTTCCACATGCTCTTCCACACTCATTCTTACCCATCTGTTTGATTGTAGCCATCACAGTGGGTGTGAAGTTGTATTCATTGTGAATTCAGTGTGCGGACCCTTTTTTTTTTCGGTGTTTTTGGAACAGGGTCTTGCTATGCGGTTCAAACTGGTCTTGAGCTCGCTTTGCAGCTCAGGCCGGTCTTGAACTCAAGATGATCCCCCTACCTCAGCCTCTCAAGTGCTGGGATTACAAGTGTGGGCTACCACGCCCAACTCAGTTTGCATATCCTTAATGACTAATGGTGATATATGTGTGCTTCATTCCACTTTTTGGCCAACATCCCATTTTGTGACATTCCGCCTATTTTTGTATTCCTCCACTAACAGGAATCTCATCACTTCCAGTAGAAACTTTTCCAGGCCGTGCTTTTGCTTCCTTTCAGTGGTAGGGTGGGAAGTGGGACTTGATAGTAACTTTGAAGGTTAGGTTTTTTCTTAATTTATGATGCTTTGTCATTCTATTTGCCCATATTTATTTGGTAAATTTTAGCAGAATGTATAGGTAATTTATCAGTTCTTGAATAGGTGAGTGCCTCTGGTACCTTACTCCATTGTATGTCACTATTGAAATCCTACTCCTCTTTCATTCTTGGGCCTTGTGGTTGAAGGTCCCATGTTATGCTCAATGGGAACCTGACCCTGTCTGGCTTCGACCTACTTACTGGCCAAAGCACTGCACTCAGTTGGTATAAACAAATCAGAGCCCATCTTCCTAGCACTTTATCACCAGCCTGATGGAAACCAGCAAGAGGGTTGGGAAGGGCCTCTTGGGGGATACAGTAGGGCGTCTCCTGGTTTTGGTACCCCCCAGCCCACTTGGCTTAGGGTGGCATATCTTTGTACAAAATTTATTCACATGCAAGTTTTGTCTTGTGTACCAAATGGCTGAAAAAAAGAATAGTCCAGAGATTAGTAGCTTTATAGGTCACATAGGGAAAAGGTGGGCATATAGAGTCTTTCCAGAGATGGCAGTGGGTAAGATGAGGTGTCTGAACTTTGTCATCTGGCCTCTGTCTGTGCAGTTCTTGCAGGACACCTTGGATGCCCTCTTCAACATCATGATGGAGAACTCGGAGAGTGAGACTTTTGATACACTGGTGTTTGACGCTCTGGTAAGGGACCTTCCTTTTCATCTGCTCAGATAGTGAGGAGCGCTTTCATACTGCAGTCTTTGAAGGGGGAGGAGTTCTATCACAGTCACCTTGAAAGCTGATCAGTTGTAAATCCAATCAAAAGGGAAGCTTCGCAGGAGCGGAAAGAAAGTGTCTTTTAATGTGAAACTATAGTTATGCAAATGTCATTTCTAAGCTAGGAAGATATAACCGAGGGACCAGCTTCTGACGGAAAATGTTATGGTTCTTTTCTCACATATGCTGCAAATGGGTTAGATGAAGATCTGAAACAGTTTGCATTCGGTTGCTAATGAAAATATTATTGATTAATTTGACAGGTCTTTATCATCGGGCTAATTGCTGACAGAAAGTTTCAGCATTTTAATCCTGTTTTGGAAACTTACATTAAGAAACACTTTAGTGCCACATTGGCCTACACGTGAGTGCTTTTGTTGTTTTAAAACCATTACTTCTTTTTCTTGAATGTCAGATATGTAGCCTTTTTTGTCAGCATTTGTTGTCTGTAACTATACAATTCTCCCCTCAAAACTCTGAATTTATTGGTATAATTTTTATTATTGTTTGCCCCTTAGTATGCTAAAAAATCTTTCTGAAAGAGATATGTGATATGTTGTTATAACATTCTCAAATGAATTCCTGTTCTCCTTTATACCTTCTATTTATCTTTGAAAATTTTACTTTATGTTTGGTGAAACTGATACATGGGTGCAGAGTGCCTGCCACACTGTGGCTTCCCAACAGGCATTTGATGAATGAATAACTGGATATATTCCTGTTTTGAAATTATTGCTTATTTAGTGTGAATAACTTCACTTCTGTACTCTTGAGTATATGTCCTTGTTTTTGAAGGGTGCCTTCCCTCTAGCTTCCTAAGCTTCCATTCTAATTCATCTGGATTCTTGCTGCTTGCCTGGTGCCCTTCCTGTTTCCTCTCCTGTTTACACTAGAGGGCTGGTAATACACAGAACAGGAGTGTGGGCCAGAGAGGCAGCTTGCTTTGTGTCTGGCATGGTTCTGGAGCTGCATGGATTTAGGTTACATCTGTGTCCCTTATAAGCTCTGAGATCTTGGGCAAGCTGCTTAACCTCTCTGGTCTTCATCCTGCTCATGTGGGAAAAAAAAGATGGTAGAGTTTTTTGGGAATTTTAGTGAATTATTGCATGTAGAGTGCTTAGAATAGTCTCTAAAGTTTAAAAAGTGTTAAGCAATTGTTAAGTTTCTTTTCATTATTAAATATATTACAGTGCATTATTTGCTCTGTCATTTTGACATTTGTTCAAATTTTGTACTGACTTCAGTGGAAAATGAAAATTTACATCAGTTCTTGAAGAACATCCCACTTAGAATCATCATAGATAGTTCTGTTTAGTGTATAAGTGAGTCAAACCTGTGTGCTGCCTTCTCCTCAAGGTTAAGTTTCTGGCTTCTAGAAGCCAGTTGCTAGTACAGTACCCTGTACCCTGCTTTGCCTCCATATTCACTGCAGGGTGGCAGAGGGAGCATGTCGGTAGCTGCAGGATGTCCTCAGGCATGTAGGATAGGCTGGGACCATTTGTTTGTTTTTTTCCTTCTTAATCTTTTGTTAATAAATGTCTGTTTAAGACACTTTGTTCATTTAATGGAGATGTCTAGTTTGCTGTCCTGTTACATAGTTCTTTCTAGACCTTGAGAAAGGCAAGTCAAATGGTCCTTTTTAGCTGTAGAGGCCAAAACAGAACCATTTAGGGTCAGTAGAAGTGGCCTGGTGAATGTGGTATTATTGCTCTATGTGGCAGCTTTCAAAATACTTTTTATTTGAAACAAGGCCAAAGAGCTCTTCTTGGATTAGGCTTCTTACTTTAATTTCAGAAATTGAGAGAAATTGAGTGCACATGGTGTTTCCGTCCCTTTGCTGGCACGAGCTCTCCTGTGCTGTGCTGTTGTTGGGCAGAACGAGTACACTCTCACTGGGGGGAGAGATGGTAATGGGAGTATTTGGCAAGTTACTCAACGGGAGAGAAACAGTGTGCCATTTAATTTTTAAGCTATGCTGAGACTGAGCTATGAATCAGTATTCTCCTATTCAGACTCTGGAGTGTGCTGAAAGGAGATTTTTATTTTGGAAAATAAGTATCATTATTATGGTTTGATAAACTACCAACCTCAGCTGGCTGTTCAGCAATTGGAATCTGAGTTATTACCCCTTAAATATTCAGGAAGCCAGTTTTGACTCACCGATCTGACCAAGTCATGAAGTTTCTGCTGTATCTGATAACATCCTTTTGTATTCTCTGGCCTTGGTGAAATTCAGGTACTCAGTATTTTCACAGTGAGTCTCCTTGCCTAGAAGGCCTTGCCGGGTGCAGGCTCATGTTAGCAGTGAAATTTTTGGCAGTGGGCACTGTCTTTTGTGTTTCAACCCCATCACACCCTCCTGCATGGATAGTTCATGGAGGCTGGGTGTGACCAGCAATGGCTAAGTGAGAAGCAAGGGAGGTGGCAGCTTTGAGGATTGTCCTTCAGAACAGCCAGCATGACCGGGCTTCTTTGTGTCCACCAAGCTCTGGCTGATGGAGCCCATGTAGGCTCCTCACTGACGTAATTGATGCTTCCTTTGATCTTGCCCTGTAGCCCATGCCAGAGTATTTGATTGTTTGTACAGTTATAAAATGCCCTCCCAGATTTATTTTCTGGTTCTGGGCTATTGTCTTCACAGCTCATTATTAAATTTTATTGCTTTCTTTGATTAATTTATTGGAAGAATTCCCAAGGTAGGTTCTATAGAATTTTTTTTGGGAGGGGAGATATTAATAGGAATGAAAAGAAAAAACATAGAGCTGGGGAAAATGAAACACACTTTATGCTGGGACTGTAGATACTGCCTGTGCTTGGGGAACCATCAGGAGAGGCGTGGCCTAAGCTGTCCTTTCCGGTGGTTGGGCTGTGACTTTGGACCCCATAGCAGGAGGATCCCATAGGCTGAGCCTCAGAACATGCCCAGACCACACTGTTAAGCAGCTACCTCTGAGATCAGGCTTCATATTGAAATTTCCTAACCTGATCAGTGATAGAAATGCTGAGCATCTGTTTCTTCACCCAGAAAGCTTCTTATTTGAGTTTTTAGTAAAACAGTCAATCTTAGGTCACCCATCTAGTAATTACAGTTGCTCTTGAACTTAATCAGAAATGCTGTTACTACCTGAGCAGATTACATTTGTGAACATGGTGCATGTTTAAAAGTCACAGTGAGTTTTTGAATACATAAAGAGTTGGTGAAAGGAGGAATTTGTTTGCTATATATTCTTGTTGGTGTATGTAAAACATGGTGCATGTGTGCTGCTAGAGCTTGGAGAATTGTACTATTGCCCCAAACACTAGAACTAAAGCTATATTGAGGTCAATTTACTTGTTCTTATTTGATTTAGAAGACACTGCTTAAAAATTACCCTTATAAAAAGAGATTATTATGAGTCAGAATCAGGAAGTTTAGAAATTTGAGCAAAATTAAAAACTGCTTATTCTTACTACTGTCTTAATCATGTATAAATAACACATGCTCAATGCAAAAATATTTTGTTACATATATGCAGTGTCTTAGTTACTTTTCTCTTGTTGCTGAGACAAAGTACCTGATACCCAAAGTTAAAGGAGGAAAAGTTTTTTTAGCTCATAGTTTGTAGAGGTTTCAGTCCATAATCAGCCGACTCCAAGGGAGGGTGGAATGGCAGATGGACACTTGTTCGTGATGATGGGAGACAGCACAAGTAACAAGAGCAAAAGGGCGAAATACGCCTCTTTCTGCCCCTTTTATCTTATCCAGACTTCTGGGATTAGGGTTGTGCCAGTTAGTGCACTGATCCAGCATTAACCTGATCACTCTTAATCCTACTATTGCACTATAAATCGGTTACAAACTCTAGATTTAGCTACCTTGGAAAAAGCCTGCCCCACGTGACTGCATGAGGCTTTAGGGGAGCATCTAGACACAAACCATAACATATGGTATATAATGATTATATTCATCATGGGGTGTTTGTGCAGAACATAATACATCTTTTTTTTTTTTTTAATTTTCTCTTCCTCCCCCTCCACCTCCCATTTACAAAAGATCTGTCTCCTCGCTTCCTACTGTATGTCTTGTGTTTAGCTTACACTTTGGGTGTCTCATATAAGAGAAACCATGTGATATATATGCTTGTGTGTCTAATTTATTTTGTATAACATTATGGTTATGTTGTAGAAAATGAAAGTTTTCTGTATGTAATGTTGTATATTGGCTATAACCACTATCTCTGGGTTTATTTTCTGTACTCATATAAACCTCATCATCATCATTATTATGATTTCAGCTCATTTTACAAAATGGCATCATGGTAATTGCATATTTAAAATTTAGAGCCATTTTTTATATGTACATGTAGTAATAGGCATTTCATGAATTGAGACAATTTACGCCCTCGTAACTACTACCCAAGATAAGTTACAAAGCATTGTCCCTTCCAGAAAGATGCTTAAGAGCCTTGTGAGTCTGTTTTATCCCACAGAAACAGCTACTTTCCTATTCTTTCCCCTCCCCTCCCCTCCTTCCCCCCTCCCCTCCCT
>PVLD010001129.1:0-220105 GCA_004027595.1 Dinomys branickii
ATCTTCGAAGTGTGTGTTCAGGCTAACACATACAGATATACACTATTAATCTAATATCCTGTCATCGATTATTGCTTAGCATTAAGTGATATAATACAATAGTAGAACCATGTTAGCCCTCCTGCACATATGTATATTCATATATATTCCTCTATACATACATACATACATTTTTGTCTTTTTCTTTTCTCCTTTCCTTATTCAGCTATAAAGAAAGACAATTTTGGGAACTTTGTAAGAACACTTATATGTACAGTTACAATTCTCCTTCTTTTGGTTTTCACAGAGCATTATACATACAAGGCATTTGGGGAACTTGTATAAAGGCTTTGAGAGAGAAAGGTCTGGAATGAAGGACCTGAAGCTAAAGTTTAATAAGAAATACAAGTCCACTGATCTTCACATACTTCACTCTTTCCCTGGTCATTTTTATTTTTGCATTTTCAGCATAATTTCTTTTTGTTTTCCAGGTCAGCTTAAATGATTAAAGTTGAATTTTAAAGTTTTTTATATGTCAATGATTCCATTGTTTTATTTTTATCTAAACTGACTGTATTTAACATGAGGAAACATTCCCAGAAGATAAAAGTTTAGTTGTGACGAAGCCTACCCATTGTGGACTCAAATCTATTGCTGACAATAGTTTATTATTCCTTATGACAGCCTGCTGTCTGTTAGGTTGGCTACCAGTTTGCTCTTCTTTTTTCAAATTTTGGTGATTCTATGTTCTGAGAGCTAACGAAACTCTGCATTTCCAAGTTTGGCAACTGATGTACTCTTTATGGGAGATGTTCAAAGGTTGGCAGTGTTAGGAAATCTGATGATATTTTCTACCGAAATATTAACACAATGCAACTGTTTAAATAAAACAATTTGATTCTATGTAACCATGTACAATGCTGCTAAATATTCCAACTGCAATCTTAATCTATTTTGAATTCACCAAAATGATTTAAGGGATACAGGTCGAATATTAAAATGTATAACTCTATATTTACTATTCATAGTTGAAATCAATTTAACATACTCATTGAAAGGTCATAAATTATTGGTTGTCTATGGAGCCTAGGCTAGCCTCGATCTCATGGCAATTCTGCTTCTGGCTCCTGGGTGTTAGATTACCAACCTGTACCACGAGGCCCAGAAGATTTATCGTTTAATGACCTTTTCTTGTCAAAGTTCATATATCATCCTGTGTCCTGCTTTTTATCCACCCTGTCTTTTGACCATCATGTTAATTAGTTAATTCATTCCCTTAATGTCATCTTCTCCATTTATCAATAAGTAAAATCAGCATATTCATGTCATTTATCACTGTGCTTATAGCACTTAGTAGGGTACTGAAGTATGTATGAGCTAACAACTGTTGAAATAGCTATAACAGAGAAGAGTATGTGCAACAGGGTGGTTTGCAATTTGGTGCATTCAGTCAAATGAGTATTGAAATCAGTGATCTGAAGACAACACAGAGAGAGAGAAAGAAGCTAAGAAAGAGATAAATACATAGAACATAATGTGCGAAGATGGAGCTTCTGTTCCTAAAGAAAAACATTACACCCATTTGCTGCAACCATTGAAGGAGGGAGTGCTCCAAAGAACCAACCTGGATACATCCCCAAATCCTTGTTTTAATAATGATAAATGCTTTTAGCAATTTTTAAAAGATAATGATATAGAACTTCCTAATTAATTATCATTAAATAGAAATTCATTCTCTAGGTAGATTTGAACAATAAGGTCAGAAGAGATGAGCACCCAGCCTGTCTGAAGTACATCTCTAGTAAACAGTTTACCTTATGAAACATCTTAGATTTCGCTTGGGTACTTATTAGCTATGTGATTTTTGGCATTATTAAACTCACACCAGTTTCAGTTTAAAGGTTTCTATAAAGTGTTATTTATTTGATAAGATGTTCATAAGTATTATATAAAGTCATATACACTTATTAAGACCTCAACATACAGATTTTCCCACACATGCTTAGAAATACAGGACTATCGTTGCTGCTGTAACACCTGGTATTATTATGGATACTTTGTTGCCACCATCATCACAGAACATTTAGCTGAGGGTTAAGTTGTCCTTCCGTTAAATGGAAAGAAAATCCCTGGGTGAATGCACAGATCTCAAATTCAAGATTAGATTTGCAAAACAAAAAGAAATAGTGACATTTACCTTGTCAACACACAATAATTCTTGAGAAAACCCTGTTATTATGAATATGAATGTAATTTGAACATTGTACATTGTTAGGATCAGCCCACAGCTTGGAACACTAATTTGAAGCAAAGTCCCACTGAGTACATATTTATACGTTTATTTCATTTCCTTGGTCCGAAAGGGAAGTATTCTTGGTAGGTAAGTAGCCAATACACATCATTCTGATTCTCTAGATTACATAAAGAAGCTATTTTTAAAATGCCTTTCTTGATTAGCCTAATCTATTACAGTTTTGAATGGTAAAAAAAATTCTAATACAATATCTTGGCTTGAGAGTGCTACTGTGTAGTTACATTAATTTATAAGATGCTTCCTCTGTTCAGTACACATGGGGCTCCTCAGTGATTTGGAAGTCAACCTCAACCTGTCTCTATTGCCTGGTCACCCTCCTGACTGCTACCTTTGAAAATTTGTCAACAACTTTTGTGTTTATATTTCGACGCAGTTCTCAGGATAGTGCAACATTTATATAGTGTCTACATGGAGATTTTTTTGGAAAGGAAAAATAATAATCTAATGTAGTTCAGGCTATTACAGAATTTAATTAGTTTCACATACAATCTCTTATTCATGAAAGACAATGTAATACAGTAGAAAAATACAGACCTTGAAATCTGTGGAACCTGGGTGTGAGTACTAGCTTTGCCACTTAATGGTTTTGTGACTTTCGGGAAGTTATTTATGGGTGAAGAGCTTGTGTCCTTGCTCTGGTACATAATAATAACCACATTACACTGAGACACAGTATTATAGAAATAAATGAGATACTGTGACACAGTGAAACATAGGTGCTACATGAAGTGAGGTTGTGCGGGACACAGAGATTTAGACTTCATTTTACACTTGCCTTATAGTAGACACTTAGAGAAATTAATGGTGGACACAATCATTTTATCCTCATTTACCTGTACCATAATTAAATGCCAGCACAGTGAGCACTGATTGTTTTGTCCTGAGGATGTGGAAGTGAAATATCATTTTATCCAGCATAGCTGAGTCCACAGTGAAGGGGCAGAGAAAAAGGTTTTCACAGCCAGGCAAGTTATCTTAATGCAAGCCAGATGGTAGGACTACTTGATCTAGGTAGATAAATATTTGTGTGAAAAGTACTAGCAGATATGGGGGGGGTCTATGGTAATATGCTTTATAGTAGTACCCAGTCATTAGGACCAGACCCACCTGTCCTTCATAGTTATGCAGGTGTTAGGAAAATACCTATCTACTTTAGAATGAGTAGTGAGAAGGAACCCACTTTGTAGATAGGCTTTGGTTAGTTTAGAGAAGCGGATATTACTGGAGAATAGATTAAACTCTTAATATACAGTGATGATTTTATGGACCCCAATGATTTTTGCGTCCAGAAACCATCTATGATACAAAGTAAAATCATCACTAACATAGAGCAGGGAGCGGGTGCTGATATTTTTATCCCACTTTATTTTTTATGTATAAGGCAGGTTAGCCTAAAATAGTTTTAGTAAAGAAAACTGTATCTCAAAGAAGATTACTAAAATGAGCAGAGACAGTATTGATTTATGTGTATTGGTATCCCTTAGTATTCTAGGTAATCTCTTGGTTTATTCTTTCCCTGTCAGCAGAAAGTATGATTAGCATTTATTCAAGGTATTATTTTGTATCTAGAAATTGAAAATGTGAATTCTTTTTTAAAAGGAAAGGAGAAAGCCTGCACCTGTTTTACCCAAGCAATTTACACTTTCAAAGTGCTGAAGAGGCCAGATTGATAGTCCTGAACTCGTACATCAAAATAATTAAACTTTAATCTCTTATTCAAAGACTGCAGTTTAGGGGTCACAAGGAATCAAGAGAACTTTTTCTTTTTAATCAATCTTGGATGATTAGCAACTTTGTTTGTGGAATGATCATCTTCCAAGTACAGTAGTGTTAAAGTACAATCGGGGCGAAGATTAAGCAGTTTAATTTACTTGGTGCGGTATTACTATGTTTACTAAAATGCTAAGAATTACAGCAGAACTTTATCATTTGTTAATATTGCTTTTGCCTCATTGCGGATTGTATTGAGAAAGCAATATTCTAGACATAAAGGCCACCACCAAGCAATATTTTTAAATGTATTTTTTTTCTTTTTTATAAAATAACCTCCTGGGTACTTAAAGAGAAATCTATTTCTTTGTTGAAATATAATTTTTCTCCCAACTTAAATAAGTCTTCCATTTCTCTTTATTATTACAGTGTTGTTTTTAATAAAAAGACATATTTAGAGTACTAATATTCTAGTCAGCATATTTTATAATATAATAAATAGGATTAAATAACTGTATGTTTTATATCAAAAAGTATTATAGTTGTATAATTCCACAACATGGTGCCTCCTTCTGGATTTATCATGAAATCAATTGAATTTAGGAAATGTTTAAAAACCTCTTAATATAAAAAATGAATGTTAAGTTAAAAAAAAACTACCTCCCTCAAAATAGAATTAGAACTTTGATGAAGAGACTGATGATTTATCTTAGCAAGGCTCTTACAATTTTTTTTTTAATACTCAGGGCTGTCTTTTTCATAATCAATAAGTAATCTTACTTTTTGAGGTATGAAACTTTGAACAAATTTGGTTCTTGCAAGGTTGAGATATACATTCCAAGGAAATACAATCAATTTTCTAAACCTCTGTTATTATGGAGGTGTATTATTTAATAACATGTTATGAGTTTTCATATCTTTGAACTTTCATATCTTTGCTATGAAAAATATTGCATTATACTTAGAAAGGACAAGAACATATTTATCCAGGTGAGAATAATGATTGGTAGGACTTTTTGCAAGTTAAAATAAGGACTTCTTGCAAGTTAAAAAAATAGCACCATATAGTTTAGATGAGATATATTCTGTGCTTCCAAGGTAAACCCTATCTTATCAGCCTCCTGAGGTCTAGGCCCTGTGCACTAAGATCCATAATAATTTTGCTGTATTGAAAATTTCATGTTATGTCCTAAGACTGTGAGACACACACCTTATAGTGGATTAATTGCTGCTAGAATTCTTAGACTCTACCAAAGTATCCACCAGAACTACTTTGCGTGCTACACAGAATCATAGTGCATAAACTGACAAAACTAACACTAAGATGTAAGACCATAAGGACTGTTGCTTAAATGCTCTCTTGATTTATTTAGAATACTCATAAAATAATTATGGTATGGACTATAAAAGATCACAAAATTCATTTTAAACAAATCTAAGATGGCTTTATAATCTTCATATACCATGAAGACACACAAAGATTACATAAAAATTACTGAGTTCACATCATTAAGATCAGCACACTATATATTATCAACCTTTATGTTGATTCTATATGATTCTTACAAACATACAACATAAATACTACATAGTTCATGTTTACCAATATATATATGCATATGTTAAAAATTCAATCATAACCAAGGACTCAGTACACACTTCTCTAAACAACTCCATAGAGAAAACCAATTTCCCCTTTTAATCCTCTTAATCCTTTCAACTTCTCTACATTATATAGATGTATTATTGCTTTTCTATTTTATATGGACAACATCTACTGACATTAGTATTCTATTTCTCCATACGTTTTCTTGCTTTCTAATTTTATAATCAAATGTGTTGAACAATTTAATATGTATTGCATATTTAAATTCTGTCATGCATATTATTACTTTATAATTTAAATCTTCCTATGGTATAATTCTATTTTTTTATGAGTTCTCACGAACTTTGTCTATGAGTTCTCAAGAAGCTAGAGCACCTGACATATTCAGGGATGATGTGGGGGGTGGTATCATCAAGCAGAGCATTTTCTAATCTTATCCCATTGAAATAAAATCATCCCTCAGATCTAAAATCTGGCACTTGCTATCTGTTCTCATTCTGTATAGTTTTACTTTTCTCAATGGTTCCTATGAATGGGATCATGGAACACGTACTCTTTGAGCCTGGCTTGTTCACATATCTAATTTATTTTAAAATTCTATCCACATTCTTATTTGTATAACTGTTTGTTCCTTCTTATTACCGAGTAGCATCCTACTGAATAGATTCACCATGGTTTATTTTTTCACTAGGTAAAAGTTATTTAAGTTGTTTCCAGTTCTGGAGCTTATAAGAGTTTTTAAAGCTACTTAAAAAAATTTAAAGCTACTCCAGAAATGCTTGTACAGAATCTATTATGAACAAAAATAAATATCTAGGAGTATTGTATCATAAGATAGGTGTATGCTTATTATTTTAGAAAAGGTGCCAAATTCTTGGCTGTAGAATTTTTGAATTCTCACCAACACAACAGTAATATTTCTGGTTGCTCTCTCAACTTGCTAGCATATGAAGCCTTGTCGTGTTATAGTTGTTCTCTGATGATCGAATGGACCTCTAGCATTAGATCTTCTTGTTTAAATTTTGTATTATCCAAATGACTAACAATCTTGAATATTTTTCACATGCTGTTTAGGTACTCGTACATCTTCTGGGGTGAAGTGTCTATTCAAATCTTTTGTTTATTTTTTGACTGAGTTGTTTTCTTACTCTAGAATTCATTTTATGTTATGGGTACACATCCTCTGAAAGAAATCACCTCTGTAAATGTAAGTGTTATATCAATATATTGCCTTTTAATTCTGTTAACAGTGTTTTTCAAAGAAAAAATATTTTTAATTTTTCAAGTACAATCTATCAATATTTTCATTTAGGATCATATTGTTGGTGTTATATTTATGAACACCCTATTTAGTTCAAGATTAAATAATTTCTTCTCTTTACAGCTTTTAAATTTTTACACTTTAGGTAAGTCCATGATGTTTTGAGATAATTATTATATGAAATAAGAAGTCTGGAGCTGGGTGTGGTGGCACATACCTGTGATCTCAGCACTCTGGAGGCTGAGGCAGGAGGTATGAGTTCAAGTCCAGCCTGGGCTACATAGTGAGTTCAAAGCCAGCCTGAACTACATAGCAAGACCCTATCTCAAAAAACATAAGCAAAGACAAAAGAGTAAAATAAAATGCGAAGTCTTATCCAAGCTTTGTAATTTTAATTTTGAAAATATTCAAGTGGATATCCAGATGTTCCAGGAACAGTTGCTGAAATGGCTAGTTTTTCCATTGCTTTGTCTTTGCACATTTGAGCAAAATCAACTCAATTTTTTTCTTTATTTTGTGTACTCCATTGGTCGGTGTGTCTATTCTGTCACTAGTATCATGCTGATTTGATTCTGGCAAGTTTTTATCAGATAGTATGAGTCCACCAACTTCACACTCTTTTCAAAATTGTTACTGTGATTTCTCTTTCATATTGAGAATCAGACTGTCAATGTTTTCAATAATCTTGAGGTACTATTTGGTTTTATGATAAATCCAGGTATCCATTTAAAAGAATATATTGAAATCTTAATATTGGACTTTCTGATCAATGAAAACTATCTATTTCTTAATTTTGTAAATGTATCTTTTCATTTTTATTTGTGGTTTTTCACTTATAGATCCTATATGTATCTCAAATTACTGACAAGTATTTTTATGCTATCGTAGATTAAACTGATTTAACAATTGGGATTGTACCTGGCTATCATTAATGTGTATAAATACAATTGACTTTTTCTATATTGACTGTGTATCTTGTGACATTGTCACAGTCATTTATTAATTCTGAGAACTTGTATTGTAGAGTCTAAAGTATACAGATCAGTGTGCAGCTTGAAAATACAGAAAATGGAAGAGTCACGCTTGGGAAAAACGTGTTGTGTAGAAACTACTCTATAGTAGAAACCAAGGCAATGGCTGTGAAACAATCTTCAAGGCTGCAAAATTATGTGGACAAGCAGGAGGCGGCGGAAGGGGAGCAAGGGGAGCGGACCACCCCATGTGCCCCTCAGATGCATCTGAGGAGAGGAAGAGGAAATGTAGCGACCTTGTAAGATGAGACGCTAGGTAACCATGGGGGATTTTTTTCTCTTTGTACAAGTAAACCTACCCAGAGACTCTCCGCTTGGTCAAGTGGATGACAGGCATAAGATCCCTCAAATGAGACGTTCTCATCTTTTGTTCTGGACTTGCTCTTTATTCCGCTGATTTTCTTTTTTTCTGTGAATAGCAGTCTGTGTTGGAGACAGTTCTTAATTATAATGATTTTTATTGTATTTTATCTTTCATCACGATGACCTGTGAAAACCAGCACTCTTCAATGAACACTGAAGAACTGACTTTGGTTACTCAGAAGTTGAATAGAAACATTGGGTAAATGTAACTCACAGAATTAACTGAACAGTAAGGTATTTGCAATGTGAAACTACATGAATTGCAGAGAGATTGAGGAGCAATGTCACCAGAATGCATTAATCTGGACATTTGTAGTGACCCGCCCACCACTGGAAAGATGGCTCCTGGCAATAGTAACTGATATTCTCTGGCTTTCAGTGATAGGATGTGTGGGGTTCCTAAAGTTACATTTTCCCAAGTGTCATATATGAAAAGATTTTCCACAGGAGTAGATGGTTTAGACTAACCAGTATCTCTGTCAAGACAAGGCTTGCCTGTGGAGCATGTAGGATGCCACACTGTTTGCCTATTTGCACAGAAAAGCAGAGACATTTGATATGAGAAATGGTGGGTTGAAACTTAATAACAGCGTGCAAGAAGTTTCAACTTATTCAGTACAACCAGTTGGTTGTGGGTTATGGTGAAGAAAAGACGTGTTTAAAAGCATGACAGGAATCATGGATCACAACGAATTAGAGTAAAATATTGTCAATTTCACTGCAGTTGTGCAATTGCAACTCCAGCTTTTTAAGAAATGTCATCATGGGAGATGAAACTTAGATATATGGTAGTGATCCTGAGATCAAATTTCAGAGTTCTCAGTGTAATTCACCCAGCTCTCCTCTTGCAAAAAAAGTACATCAGTCAACATTCAATATCAAGATGATGCTGAATGTATTTTTGGACCTTCATGGAATTGTGTGAGCTAATGTTGTCCCTGGAACGCTCTCCTGACCTTTGAATACTATAAAGACTTATAAAAGCATTTATAAAATGATGTGCATACAAAATGGCCTGAGAAATGGACAGCTTCTTCTTCCATTGTGACAGTAGTCTGTCACATATCACTTCTAATATGGCCATTTCTATTAAAACATCCCGTGTGTTCTTATCGACTGGGCTCACTTTGATCTAGTGCCAAGCTGCTTCTAACTTCCACAAAGCGCAGACCATCATGAAAAGCAAACATTTTTGACTGATTGAGGATATCAAGCAGACACAGCAGTGCTCCTGAAGACACCCAGGAAAGAGGACTTCCAGAATGTCTGCAGAGCATGGTAAGCGTGATTTGCTAAGTAGGTTTAAAGCAAGGGTGAGTATTCTGAAGTGCCTTAATGACAATATATGTTTTACTGTAATATAATTTTTTTCAAAAAATTAAAACAAGCCCACCTTTTCTGGCCAGGCCCCCCCAGCTAACAATGGTGCTACTGGGACCTTCTCAGCGAGGTAAGCCACTGGTGAGGAGAGAGTTTCCATCATCCCAGCACCTTTCCCAAACCCAACTCTGGACACACGAGACTTTTCAAGAACATTTTATATTAAACCCTATTGGTACTTCCAGAAGAAACTAGGATTTGAATTGTTAGACTATTTATAATATACTGCCTTTTCCAATGCAGATAGGCATTATCTAATCTGCTAAAAGCACACATAGAATAAAACGGAGAAGGAACAGAAAATTAACTCTTCCTGCTTGAGCTGAGACATCCACTTTCTGCCCTCAGACATCATTAGTCCTAACTCCTCGGTCTTTGATTTGTCCTGGAAGTACATCCCTGGTTTTCTCGCACCCCCAGCTTACACATGGAAGGCTGTGGTGTTTTTCACCACCCCAAAACCTCAAGGCAGCCACAACCTTTGGATAACCTCTTTCTATACATTTATATACATCATATTGATTATTTGATAAAAAAAACCCTAGCTAAGGCAGTGAATCAGCCTTCCAAATTTCCTATCTTACTATTCAGTAATAGCTTAAGGATGTGGAGAAAATGCATCAATCTATAAATTCCTGTACTTTGGGAACTAGAATGTACCATGGTATAGCTCTGGCTAAACCATATCTTTCTCACAAATTGAGCATAATCCTAGAAGTTATGCAGTGTGTTGACACCTTCTATGTGTAAAAGAACTCTCTATAACTAGAATCCATTTTCCTCATCCCTATCTTCAGTGTTTTCCTAAGACCTCTGAATTTTATTTTGCTTCAGATAAACCAGCCCAAACATATTACCACACCATACAATTTTGCCACATCTATCCGTTGCTGAATTGCCTATTGATGTGCAATGCAAAGAACCTGATCTCCTGATTGTCCACGGGACTAAATTCAGTCCTTGTTTTACTAGGAATGTGTAAATGTTAATATTCTTTTTTATAAAGTATTTTCCATCTCGTGGTTTTCCAAGCAGCTTTAAAATCTGTGTGATGTTCACATGGTTCACACTTTATGAATATGTTCTTTACAAATGTTTGAGCAATTAAATAATAAAATTGTAAAATACTTTCTGTCAGGATACCCAAAGCACTATGTTACAACATTATGCTCTGTTACTACATTGCATTATAAAAATGCAATAAGCAAACATCCATTAAGATAAATTTAGGAAAGACAAGTTTAGTGTATATTTTATATAAATGTAAAAAGAATTAATTGTAAATTTAAAAATGACTGCAAGCGTGATTAAATGCAAACAAAAACACAAATTATGCTGAACACATTTGTCTTTGGAAACAGAATTATAAAAATGTTAGGGAATAAAATGAAACTGCTTCAAAATAATGACACAACCTTGGATGACTTTATTGGCTCTGTAACTTTGAAACTGTGACCTAGTGTCTTGTATGTGCTCTCTTAAAAAGTTATAACCTAATTATGCAGTGACCAAATATGAAAGAACTGCTGAGAGTCTGTTGCAGCCTTCACATATTACCTCTGATGTTTAAAATGCTTGTAATAAAAATTGCATACACTATCAATAGAAGGAGATTAGATACTATGATGCAGGGAAATGAAATAGAAATTGCTTTTGCTTCCTGTTAAGTTTATGATTGGATTATCATGGACTTAATGTTTGATTGAAAGAAAATTATTTCTTTCTTTAAATATATAACACAATAATTGAACAGGGAAGGTTATTCCTAGCAGTTAAGTGATAGTTTGAAACCATTAAAAATAATTAGATATTCTAGTCTTCCTTCTATGTTATTTCCACATTCCCTCAATACCTCAACCCCAAATTCTTTATCATCATTACTCTATGAAAATACAGTGCTCTGGGAGAAATAAACAGGTGTATCAGTGTGTTTGAGTATGTATGTGTGTGTGGCGCAAGGAAATGTGTGTGTGTGCCTCGGGTGTAGTGTACGATTACCAAGTCAGTGAGGTGCACAGGGTCTAGTCCTGTTTGGTACACTGGTTCCCAACCCGTAGAAAAGCCATTTATGCTTTGTTGTCCTCTAACCTATTCATTCTTCTCTTTTCCAGTGCCCTTTTCCCCAGTCCTGCACTTTACTGTTCCAGCCAGGGCTCTCCTCAGGTTGTGACTGGGGAGTTCTTGTCCACGCTATGAAATTATATTCTTATCTCATATTTATCTTTGAGCTACATAATTGTTACGAGCAAAAATGTTAATAATGAGCATCATGGTACATTTATGTATGTAGCTGTCGAGTGAAAGCACGTAATTACATATTCAATTACATTTATTTTAGATGATGACATTTCAGCTGTTAGATATGGATGGTAAATCGGGGCTCTCAAGGAGATTCTATCACCTAATCCCTAGACTGTGACTATGTCCTTTTATGTTTACAGACACTTTGAAAATGTAATTGACCTAGCTAATCAGCTGGACCTAAGGTAGGATGACCTTCATCTCCCCTGGGGTGGGCCCCAGTATGATCGCATATGCCTCAGAAGAGTCAGGGGAGAACGGAAGTGAGGACGGATTCAGGGCTCCATTGTTTGCTGGCCTGTAAACAGGCGATGTCTCCAGAAAACAGGCATCTCGGAAACCAAGTTTTACTGAAAGCCAGAAGCCCCCAAAGCTGGATCAGAACCCCAGATCAGAATTGTTCTTCCGACCAATATTTTAATATCACAGCTTCTGTCATCCATTTAAAAATATTGCTTAAGATATTGGCATTTATAATCTGAGCAACTACTTTGAAGATAACAATAAGAAATATAATGACCATTGTTAGCTTTCTATCATCTCGTTTTGGAATTCTGTATCATTTTTACTATCTTTCAAATAGAAAAAAACAACAAAAAAATATTTCCATTTAAAAAGTTAATTAGGTAAAGCAATTGACCTGAAGACATTTCTGTAGAAATGGAAGCAATAAATATGTGCTGAACAATGTGGAATGCTTGCATGACTTTTTTCATAAATGAAGTATGAAAAAATTGCTTTGAGACCACAAAAACATAATATTACTTGTAGGTGAGGGTATGTTGTAAGGTTTCTTTGATAAATTGGCATCTAGACTGAGTTGACTGAGTTTTACCATTTTATTTCGTTAAGAGTTAATTGCTATATTATTGTTTCATTAAAGAACTGATTGATACTTGATAACAGTTTAATAATTATATTTGTTATTTTTCCTTGTTTCACATATTAGTTTTCTATTTCTGCCCAAACATGTGACCCTAAAGCTGTTCTTCTTACTAGTACACGTATGTGTTTCAATAATACACACAATTCTAAAGTTTTGGCAGATAAAGCCAAAGTACACACGACTAAATAATATTGCTAGTCTTGAATTGGCAAAATAAAGAATTTCAGTGTGTACACATCACATATTCTTGTGCACTAAATATGAGATTGAGAAAAATCAGTGTTTGATTAATTAAACACTAGTAAGCTGAAACTACAACTAGTTGATGGTAGCTATATCCTTATGATATTTTATGGGTTAATCTTCTAATCTCTCAACAGGGGATAACGCAATACAAATGATTATTCAGTAGCTGCATTCCATAGGTCTGAACGGAAACTGTACCCCAAAGATGCAGGAGCAAATTTCTGATTTCTGTGCTTTTCTTCTGTTTTAATAGAACAAATTCTCCACAGCTCCTTATATAAAACACAAGAAGGGCTAAGTGAATTTCCTGGGTGCTTCCCACCTGCATCTCTAACTTCCAGGTTACATCCTGATAAGTCAGCGTTGATACCTGTGTTTACCTTTTCTGAATTTGTCCCTAATATTTTTCATGTACCTCACTCCACATTGTCTTTTGTTGTCCAATATTACTTTGATCATTGGATTTACTGAGTTCCAAAAGGTATAATGAAGTGTCTAAATATAAAGTATTGTAGGTAGTTCATGATAACTATTCTGTTTGTTTCCCAGTATCATCCTTACATCTACTTTTAGAACTTTGTCACACTGCTGTTTAGCTGCGAAGATACAAACAAAATCTGAAGCAGGGTGTTTACGGAATATAGAGTTTTCATGCTGCCCATCTCTCTTCACTACATATTTTCAAATTTTATGCCTCATCTGCTAAAATCTCTCTCAACACAAACGTCTACTGTGCAGCTGAGTAAATCATGTGTTCCTGTGACCAGGTGTGCCAAGGATGACTGTGGAGATGGTAAGAAATCCTCCTCCTACAAGACACACTTATAGCATTGATTCTCAGATGTTGGCAGCCTCCCCAGCTTCAGAGCCAGTCAGGCTTAAGACCGCTCCAGAGTGTTTTCATTTGAAGCAGGAGGGCTAACAGTGCGTGGCAAGCTCTGGGAACAGTGGGAACACCTCCTTGTGCAAAAAGTTAAAGCTCCTGGGAGGCACTGCCGGCTGCAGGGTTCAGGAATCAGCAGGTGGGCAACTCCTGCCCTGCCAATACTTTCCTGTCTTATTTCTGCTGTTGAAGAGAAAAGAAGCCAAATTATAGATTTTGGTCTGAAAATGCACCAGTTACTCAACATAATCAAAGGAGGGTATTGATTGAGTAATTGATTAATTGTGGGGCTTCTCTGAAGTTGTTGGTCGTTAGGCAAGTCGGTGGTGTCGTTCGTATTATTTGAGTTAATTTCACAACAGGATTCAATTGATGGTTGTTATATGTACACTGAAGAGAAGAAATAACACCTAGAGTTGAAAAAAAGCACTGGCTTTTATTTGTTATAAAAAAGAGGTATTTATGTCAGTGTCTTTCCCTGAAGATCTAATACAGAATGTGGTATTAGAGCATATTTTGAGTCAGTGTAGCAGTAACTACATGTTATGTCGCCAGTTTGATGCTCAGATACAGGTTACATACTTACTCTCTACATGAGTAGAGAAGTGCGGAATGTCTTTTGTTTTGTGTTCTGGGTATGGTAATAATATGTTTGCTCTTGTCTTTTTGTATTAATGTTTACTCTGAAGTATTAAGAAGTTAAAAAGAAATAATGTTTTCTATCACCCATTTCAAAAATAGCAAACTGACACCCAAAATAGAGTTTGGACTGGTCAACTAGGGAAGGAAATCTAAAATGTTAGCTTTATGTTGGTAGCACAGTTTAGGAAATTGAAATTTGTGATTGCTTATTTTACGTAAGTAAATTCTTCTTCTTTGATTTACTGAAAGCTAAATGCATTTTATCTTCTTGCAGCTGTTAGCATCTACTAAGGCCTATTATCAGAAATACAACGCTGTGAGAATTAATGAAGTAATTTCCACTGAGTCATGTGGTTTACATAAAACGGGCTGGATTAATAAAAGAAAATGAGACCGTTTGTCATGAAGTAGTGAGAGATTTTTTGTTTATTTTGCTTTTGTTTGTTTTTGCCCTAGTTTTGTTCAATATTTTACAAAAAATCTATGTGCTCATTTCTTCTTAGTATTAGCTGATATGGTCACCACAATTCCAGGGTAGACTAGAGTCTCATTTCATAAGTCAGTTTCTGTTTTTCTACTTACCATTTTCTGTCCATATAGTCCTACTTTACAGGCATCAAAATATTGTATCAAGGGGCTTGGAAAAATATTTGCCTGCAATTCTATTTTAATAACAAGGATATGGAATTTCATTCAAGATCCACAACATGATACCTGGGAAACTAGAATTAAGTTTGTAGCAATGGTAATTTTTAATGACAAAATTTTTCTTGACTTTTATTTTGTGAAATAATTGTACAATAAATAACTGAGCCACGTCCTGCTCCATTCACATGTATAAATCAATACCTTAATTTCCCTCTTTACAGTCTTGACTATAGTTCATGTTGAGAAATAATGATTTTTTTGTTTTAATGATTTGTTTTTAATCTTCATTTAATTAAAGTTGAAAATTGCTTTCAATTCTATGTACTTTCAGGGTCAGACTAGGATTTTTGCCTTTGTAATTGTTGATCATTGTAAAATTAAACATTTTATGACTTCTATATTTATCTATTCACTTCTGTGCAATATGGAACTAGAATGCATTGGGTGTGCACTTTTATTGAAAACCTTAGTCGTAAATTTCATCCAGTCTTTCAAACATCTTTATCAGGTGCCTTTTATCTATAGTTTAGGTGTAAACAATAATCTCCCAATGTGAAAGCTGATATTTGTAATTCATGTGAGTGTTTCTTACAGGAACCAGTTTCCTGTAATCCTTTTATTTAAAGAGAGGAGACTGCTTGTCAGACAAAATGGAAGTTGATATATTGTTCATGTGGATTCGTGTCTATCTCAAAAATGATTTCTTTATAATTTTTTAAAAGTCATCTCTCTCCCATGTTTCCTCATTGCTTCCTCTCACACAGCTGTGAAAGCACATGTGTAAAGGGTGTGCTTACTGTGCGGGCGCGGAGTCTGCTAGTGCTCCTTGGATTAAAGTGAAGAGAAATTAAGCAGAAGTACTCGGATATGACACACGCTTTTGCTCTTGCGCACCTTTGTTTTAAACTCAATGAGAAACACAGCGCGCTAAAATATCTGGCACATAAATAGTGTTATCTAGACTTTACATAAAAGTTAGGGGCAACTCAATTTGCTGTCTTCTTTTTAAAGGACTACTAAATTTAAATCTTCGGCTTTTTCTTATCAAGTACATAATTGTGAATATAAAAAGCAAAAGACTGAGGCTTTCAAAGTTGACTAGTAGTGAGTATCTCATTTCGAAATTAGTGAAAAACAGCTAGTTTGAGATTTCTGTCTAACCTTATTGCACTACTTCTAGCATGGACATGACGTGTATTAAATGCCCTTCCATGTGAGCACAAGGGATGCATCAGAGTCCATCTACTCCGACATTTCAGCCATTTAAAATTTTCTCTTCCCAACATCTCAGATGCACTTTGGTTATTTTTTAGCTGTTTCAATAAATTCCAGAGAGATATTTCTAAAAATATATTGTAATACATGTCTTTACATGGGGTCGGTGATATAGCTCAGCAGCACAATGCCTGCCTGGCAACTGCAAAGTCCTAAGCTCAATTCCCAGTTTCAAAACACACACACACACACACGCACACATGCATGCACATGTCTATACAATTTTCTACTGCTTTATAAAAACTCTTCACTTTGGAAAAATTTATATTTATTGAGTGTACATAAAAATAATTGAACTGAAAAGTGCAACTCCCATAGTTAATTTATTTGCTTATACTTTTGTAATTTTCTATTTGTTCTAAAATATAGTGTACAGTGATTTTGCAATGCTACTGTGCATTTTTTCTCATTTTCCATTATTTAATAATCTTGGTAGAAATCTATAAACAAAGTAAAGTGCCAAGATGATATTTTATTATGCTCTTTTCTAGAAGTTTATTATTTACATTTTGTTTTAATATTTTCAGTATAAATTCACTTTCAGAAGATGGACGTAGCATCATTCTTTCTGTTTTTATGTTGAGAAGAGCTAAAATGTGCTTTTTTGGTTGTCCCAGCTCTGTTGACTTAAGAACTTATTCGAGCTTCTGATTTTCTTTCTTGTATTACACCGCTTGACTTCAGATGGTTCATAGTCTCCCTAAGTTGGGGCTGCACTAGTTCCAGTTGGGGAGAGCTATGCTAATTACTCATTTCTCTGGCATATGGTTCTATTGCACCTAGATTCCTCTTGTAAACTTCAGTCTAAATTGCGCTAGTCAATACCTCGCCATAGTTGCAGACATTTTAAATATTTTTACTTTACTTTGTGTACATGTACTCACTGCCAATGCAGCAATTACATAAAAAGAAAGCAAAATTATGAGATTCCCAACCCCAAGTACTGCTCTAGCTGTATCCAGGAATTTTGCTGTCTTAAAGCTTAACAAATTCTTGGTCTTGATTGGCTACCAAGCCTAAGTGCTGCTCATCTCTCATCCTTTAGACATATAGGGATCACAGTAGCTTCCTGGTAGTTGAGACTCAGCCTCACTGCCCCCCCACCATTTAGCGGAGAGCAGTGTTTCCCTGTCTTTATTCTTCATCTCCATGGACCTCCACTCTGACTGTTATCACCTGACTAAATTTATTGAGTCTGCATTGAGCTGCAGGACCCTCATTTATATGTTAAAATTTAACTGTGTTTTTGTTTGTGCACTCTGTGTCAGGTGACAAACACAAACATGGCCATCTTTGCCAGAGTCGTGGGATTAATTAAGTTTGCAAAGCGAGGCACCTCTGTATTTGCAGTGAAAAATGAGCCAAAAAATTATAAGAGCTGTTGTGCTTTTATACAAGGATTCGGAGGAGCCTCTTCCATTTGGTATCTTTTAAAGTTGCCATGGGAAAGAAAACAAGTTTGCATTTAATAACATCCAATGAACTATTTGACACCCCACTGGCCAACCAAATATGATGACTTAATTCATAATTAACCTAAGGTCAGACAAGGATCAGAAACAGATAATGTGACTGAGAGATGATACTCTTCTGAGTTTGTTACAAATTAAATATATATGTATATGTATGCATATGTGTATGCACACATAAATATGTAACTACAATGTATAATAAAACAGTCTGAGTGTCAGAAGTGTCTCACTTAAAATCATTTGATATATGTATATATATGTGTGTTTTATTTCTTCAATCATAAAGATAGAATAAGTAATTTTGAAATTTCCACTTTAAATTTCTTAAACTGTTAATGCACAAAATCTCAAACAATTGAGATTCTGGATTAATACTGTTCAACTAGCAACTTTGGTGAATAATATATACATATAACTTAAATTCATTCTAATAGGAACTTAAGTGAAAAAATTAAACCTAGGTATGCTGCCAACACAATCTTATCCTATTTAATTTTTCTTTAAAAAATCATTAATAAGCTTACATAAAAGATGTTGTAGTGATTTGAATGTTACTTTTGTACAAACGATTACCTTATATTCTGCATTTATATTCAAAATATAACTCAGGAACTTGGAACTGTAAGATAAGGGGATTATTTAAGACTTTTTAAATCCATGCTTATCCAGACATTCATTTAGGAAACAGTAAACTGAGATTTAGATATCTTCACTGTTTGCACAGAGTTACAAAACTACTTTATAGCAACCCAGAGGAACAAACTAGATTTACTGAAATCTATTCCAATGATATTTACACACTAGATTTAAAGTCCTTACCAATCACTGTTTTTCAATGCTACATTGATAAAATTCAGATGGGAAGAAGAGAAGGAGCTTAGGAAAAGGAAAGGTAAGTGGAATCAAAATGATATTCTACACAAACATACACTAATAAAAATGGGAAAAAATACACAGACAGAAGCTTTGACATTGATTAATTCATTTTATACTTGCAGTGTCCTAACAGGACTGCTACTCTTATCCCACTATCAATGTTTACATTAGCGCAGATAAAGTAATATTCCCAAGGACATATAAATAATAAGTTATGAAACATGAATTTGAAGCTTCACCTTAGTCTCAACTACATTCAAGATATTATGTTAACTTCTTAAGTTTTATTGAGCATTAGTTTTATAATCTTCTTTAAGTCTTTGACATTGTCTGTGCTAGGGTTGGCAATAAAGACCATTAACATTTATGGTTATTTTCTGATATTGCTCCAACTTGACATAATGCTTTCCTTGAACTCTGATCCGCACTAAGATATATGTAACAATAAATGTTTGAGACATAGGTACATATAGAAAACTTAAATTTTGTATGACTGACTACTTGAAAACCAACTGACTCATTCTGAGCTCATTTTTACTGTATTCCTGTGCATGAGCCCACAGGAGAATTGTACTGATCACCTTTGTACACTCTCAAGAAAGTGTGAGATGCTGAGCCAAGGCCGAACGAACAACTTTTTCTGGAATCTTACCATCAACTTTCAGAGTTAAAAAGTTGTCACTAGAGGTTTCTCAATGCCTATCTATTGCATTTCTGAATTAACAACAAATGCAGATTTGTTTTTGATGGCTCTTTTATAGCTGCATGCAGCTGGAGAAAAACCAACCGCCAAGGGAACTCAATTTTCTTTATCATCAATTTGACATTGGTTAACAGATGGTTTCTGGATACCATGGTAGTCTTAATTTGTCTCTTTATATAGTGCTGCAAACATCCTTGGTTAATTGCCTGATTGTTACATTTAATTCCTTGTCAATAATATTCATCCTTCTTGTGGAACATATCCTAGGAGATAAGTTATAAAAGGCAAGGATTTGAAGATAGGACTGCTCATGCCTTTGAAACATAAAAGGGCACACCGGAGGGTAGGAAAACGTGTGGAAGTCTCCCTGGCCTTGAAATCTAGTAGCTGTCTCTGAAGCACACCATTTTCCCAGAACATGCTGGGTTGTCAAGAGCTAATGTAATGTTATACAAAGGACACTAGGAAGAATATAAATAAATGAATAAAACATTTAAAGATTAATATTTTTTCAATTTGCCTTTAATTTTAGACTAAGAACAACTGGAGTCTTTTCTTTTTTTAAAATTTAAGTAAGAAGGATATAACTGAAAAATCATGGAGAATGAATATTTTCCAGTGTTTCCAAGGAAACATGAACACACAATTTATAATTTATTGAATTACTCTTACACTCCTTTCTCTGCTTTGAAAATCCAGAAAATTTTTTGAAAAAAAATAAACTTTTAGTACATTATTGGAGAGATATGAGCTGTTCACAAAAAAGTACATAGTACTATGTATAAAATTATACACACATATTTTCATATAAACAAAAAGGAAAGTTCACTGATATGAAGTCATCATATGTTATCTGCCTTACACCGTGCAAACATTTTGATTAAGATAATTATTAATTTTAACTTTTAATCTTAGTTTTCATTTTCATTTATTTATTGTTGCATGTCAAAACTCATGTAAAATTATGGTCATGCTTTTACCAAAAGAAATTACTCATTCTTTTGCTGTCTTGAGTGTTTTAAATAAATTCAGATAATGGATTCAGTGGAGTCAGAAAACCCTGAGAATATTACTCTTGTCATTATTATAGACACTCTTGCTAATATTTCTAGAAATGATTGTCCTAGTGAAGTGTATACTGCCACCTATAGGGAAATGAACATTCTTAATAATTAATTCAAGATGCAGAAATTACTCTTCTGAATTATGAAATAAATAGTTTTATGTGGATTTTTGCTACTATATAATTGTCAAATGAAATTTTATTGGGAGAAATTTATAAATTATTTTATTGTTCCTTTGAAATTCCAGATTTGGAATAGAAATCGATCTAGATAACCACAAGGCTCAGTTCTACACAAGACCTAGTGTCAAAGTCTAGTATTTGCAATCAAGTCATAAACAAAATTAAGACTGAATTAATTCCATTTATTGTGCAAATTTTTGAGTCCATTTAATGGTTTCTCTTTACAACGTGGTCATATTCCTTTTCTTTTACTTTTGTCTCTTGTACCATGTATAGTCTTCTTTAAATTTGAGAATGAGTAAAACTGAAAATATAGTCTTACTATAGTCTGCCAATGGAGTATTAGAGTAAAAT
Source organism: Dinomys branickii (assembly GCA_004027595.1). Lineage (NCBI taxonomy): Eukaryota > Metazoa > Chordata > Mammalia > Rodentia > Dinomyidae > Dinomys > Dinomys branickii. The sequence goes on from PVLD010001129.1 coordinate 21,177, forward strand.
AGAAGTAGGCTTTAGGTGAACAAAAGTCAGGGGTTAAAAGTTATGTCCTAACACTTGCTACTTTTATCATATCCAGAAGATGATAACACTGACTATGCGTCTTCATCACAAAATAGATTTGGTAGCATTTTTTATATAGACATCATAAGAAATACATATGTTTCTTATAGTGCTAAGAAAAGTGTTTGACAAAAGCTAGATTCCAAATAAACACTTGTTTTCTTTCAAAATATATTTTCTGTCATGTAAATAAGATGCCAAAGAAAACCCAAAACAACAACAACAAACTAAGCTATAATTCATCTGATTAGACTTGGAAAGGAAATATGAGTTAAAAGACAGATAAGAAAGAGCTTATTTAATGAATAAGGGGATTTACTAAACAGATTCTAAGGTGGTACCCATAATTCCTATGCTATGGTATTGTCACCATTGTGTAAATGTTTTCTCCCTGAGTGAAAGTCTAGGACTTTCTTCAATGAACAGAGCACATTAGGTGAGGATGTAACAGAAAAGCTGCCCCCTCCAAACCAGTATACTTCAGTTTCTTAGTTGGCCAGATAATAGTTCCTGTTCCAGTTCCAGTTGCTTCTGTCTCTTAGAAATGGCTGGTCACTGTGATGCACATTGTATAAACCAATCCCCAATGGACAAGCCAGTCTGCCTTTCTACTTCCTGCTTGCTTACCTGACATAAGCCCTAGATCACCAGAGATCAGGCCCTACAATTCTGGGAATGATCCTGACCAGTGCCCACCAACATAAATAAATCTGCCTCCAAATGCTGGGTGTAACTTCAGTGTTTCTGCTTGTCATTGCATCTGGTGCATAGCCCAGGAAGACTGACCTTACTGAGCTCTTTGGTCAAGGACCTCTCCAGGTTCTGATGGGAAGTTCTCTCCTTGAGATTTCTTAAGCCCCCTCAGAGGTCTGCAGAAAGATTCCTGGCTCCCTTCTTGAGCTGCTCATGTCAGATCCCAAAGGGAGGAGGACATAATCTGTCTGTCTCTCTGTCTGTCTGGCTGCCTGACTCCAGGAAGATTCCAAGGGGTACTTCAGTTTGTCTGACAGTCCCACTCAGCTTGAGCAGGAGTCTGACAAACTTTCCTTAGTCAAGACCACCCTTAAGAGAAGAGGGTTGGGATGATGAACTTCTGAGTGCCTGCTTAATGAGTGTATTTGAGTGAAACAGACAGCATAAGCAACAGGCTGCTCCATCTGTGCACCGATTGGAAAGTACTGTTCACTGTGTCTGATTAAGTCCTTATCTTCAGTTCTCTAGTGATTGACATATGTCACAATGGAGGCCTTGCACACACCTTAGCTAAGTTGTGCCTAATTCCCCTTGAGAGGAGAAGTCAGGTGGACATCTGAATGGTGTCTCTATGAAGGATACCCACCCTTTATTTGTTGCAACAATGTTCTAGGTATATAACATGCATGTAGGAAATTAAGAGATGAGAATTATTTGCTCAAAACCCATAGACAATGATGGCAGACAAAAAGACTCTCAAATAAAAAAAAAAAAAAAGGAAAAACAAGGCCCAATCTCCCTGAGAATTCTGCCTTGGCACCCTCCTTGGTCACTGCCAACAACTAAAGCTTCACCTCCTGCACCCAACTCATCTACTTTCAGCCAATTGAACTGGTTCCAAGTAGCCATTGCCTGCATTTATCCACACAGCCCCTGCCTCCAGACACATGCTGATCCTGGTCAGATGACCTCATTTAACACACACTTGAGATAACTGTCAACAATTTCTACTGAGTTCCACATTTTGACTGAGAAAAAATTGGACTATCAGCCCTGGCAGATGAATTCTCCCTGTTGTGCTTGAATAGGTAGGGTAGACCAAGGTCTATCAAACTGGGGCCCTAAGAGCCTGTAGTTATTGTAAAAGTAAAGGGAAAACTTTTGATTTTCCTCGTAGACAATAGAACAGAACTCCCTGCCTTTAAATATTTCCTCTTAAAAAAGTTACATCACCGTGGCAACTAGGACTCTTGCCTTTCACCTTTTCTTCCAGGCACAAGCATGCAACCTGAGAATACATCTCCTTCACACCAAGCCACTCCATCAACCTGCCTCTAGTTTAACACTGTACATTCAACTCTGACTGTTACCTGAGAGAAATACAATGACCACATCAGCCTGAGTCAGATAACCGTAATCCTGAAGTGCTGAAAATTTGCCTGCCGGAGGTGTAGACTAAAGATGAGCCTCTGGTGCTGACAATCAATCATGTCATCTCACTGCATCCCTTATTGCTATCAGCACAGAAGCCTAATAGACAGTTAATCATGTTGGGAAAGATATCCATGCTGTCGACAGCACAGCCATCATCTTACACCCTGGTGTTCCTGACACATACACCATTTTTGGACTGTTCTACAGCTAAAAAATGCCTTCCTTTGCTTTCAAGCTGCTCCCATAAGTCCCTTAATTGGAAAAATCCTGAGACAAAAAGCCAGTTCACTTGGATTCAATTGCCATGAGGGGTTAAAAAAAATTCTCCTCCTATTATTAGCAAGATTCTGATGACAGATTTGCCTCTAACATAGGCCCCTGAGTAAGCAGTACAGACTGTCAAACTGCTGAAATACATCTCTACTGCCTGTAAAGCCAGTTCAAAATCTCTGAGCTGCCAATGCCACTGTGATTGCCCGCCACATACATTGCCTCAGTCTTGTGCCACACATAGCATGCCTGGATCTAAAGAATATTGCCTGGACCTAAAGAATGTCTTTGATTAGCTCTTGTCAGCTAGCTCCTCTTTGCAAAAGCTCCAGTTCTTAACTCAAGGTTCATTTACCTGGGCTCAACTTCTTAGAGGTCCAAAACCTTGGTTCCTCCTCACTGTAGTTCTGATTGATGACAGCGAAACTTCCAGCTGAAAAGGCACAAAAGCTCTGCTACAATATCTGGCAGAAATGAGTTATAAAAAATTCCACAAACTTCTTAGAGCTGTTGGCTTCTATAAAATCTGGATCCTTGAGTTCACAAAAACAATGAGGCTTGTTCAGAAGGTCAGTACCTGGTAGTGCCCAGTGGCCTACCTGTGAAAACACTTGGATTTGGTCATTAAGATCTCCTTCCTTTCTTTGCCTCCACAATATAATAGACACTGTTCTTCTGATCAAGAAAGTTGACAAGCTCACCAGAGACCAAGACCTAACTATCCAGGTGCCACATGCTGTACTGAGAACTGTTTGAAAAACTGAACCCCCTGACAGATATTGAGCGCATCCTGTTTTTGGATGGAAGTTGCTCTTTTAGGAAAGAAGTCCATTAGGCTAGTTATGTTGTGGTCACCTTGGACAAAACTACTTTGGCCAAAATGCTGCTGCATGGTTGATTTAGACAATAACCTTCTTCATGCTGCTGTTTTTAAACCTGCTACCAATGATGCAAAATCATCCAGTCCAGAGGCCAAAGACCCTCTGGAAATCCAAATGAGTGAAACATCAAACCCCATCAAGAAAACTTTATCTGGTATTCCTGGAAAATCAGTGCCAGACCTGTCTCCACTATTTGTTCTGAAACTCAAGCTGCAGTGCTGGCACCCATACCTTTGCAGCTGCTCAAGCTTCAATAACTATATCATTGTCCTGACTTCATGTATTATAATGGACTATCCCTATGTAAAGATATATAGATAGATTACACAGAAATAAAACACAACCCTACATAAACAGCTTTTAAGCACTTAAAAGAGCAGCTATATCTATAGATATTCCTACATACATATATCACCAAAGTACATATTAACTACCTCTATAAGTTTCAGAAATCCATCCTTATATCCACTGTACAATTTACCTGGACAGCTTCTATGAGTCTCACTTTAAAGCGACAATGTACTCAAAGCCCTATTCTGGTTATTCTGATCATGCTGACCAGTCCATGCACAGCTGAAGCACAGGACATCATTCACATGGTTGCTCTATACCCATTCCCCTTGATATTTGTGTTTTTTTAGGCTACTTACCCCATTGCTTGCTTCCCTGTCTCACTGCTAGCTGTGGTTTGTGTTAATTTACCTGGATTCTGCTTATCACAGTCCTTGCTTCCCCTTCCCCTCCCTGCTAGCTGTGTTTTTGGCCTTAAACTATCTTGATGGTTACCACAAGGGAATAAATCAATCAACCTCTAGACCAAGATCTGATGAGCATCCAAGTTACTAATTGGATGCTCTCCTAGACACTCTCCTAGAGAGACACTCTCCTGGAACAGACTGACTCCCTTACTCCCTTGTGAAAGTAATGTTACAGAACAGACAGACCTAAATTATGTCCTTTCCCAAAAACAATTTAGGGAAAAACTCTGTAATAATAATCTTGGGGAGTTTGGCTAGAGCCCATCCTAGGAGCAATGCCTGCTTCTAGTTAGGCCTTGTCTCTGAAGATCGCATGTAATATTCCCACCAAAGATTTGCTGAGGAAACTAGAAGAAAGGGTAAAGGTAACAGAAAATGTCTCCCCAGTCAGTAGTCTTCAGTTTCTTAGTTGCCCAGGTAATAGTTCCTATTCCAGTTTCAATTGTTCCTGTCTTTTAGGAATGGCTGGTCACTATGACACATGTTATATAAACCAATCCCCAAATGACAAGCCATTCTGCTTCTGTACTTCCTGCTTGCTTATCCAATATAAGCCCTAGACCACCAGAGATCAGGGCTGAATATCCTGGGAATGATCCAGATCAGTGCCTGTTGATGAACATAAATCTGCCTCCAAATCCTGGGTGTCATTTGGTGTTTCTGCTTGCGATGGCAATGAGATGTTGCCATATCAACCATTATGTTAATAACGTGTACATGCTGATCTCAGTGATGTTAGAAGTCATGTTTGGAGCCCACCAATTCTGTGGTTTCTTGCTTTAGTAAACTTGAGATGTGATAATAGAATCACGTTTGATTCCAATTAACTTGATTGGGAAACAACAGTGCATATATTTTAATACACACATTCAGCACTGTATGGAAGAGCACAATCTGAAATTCACTGTAAATCACATGACAATAACAGCAATCACTGCAGCTATGGGCCATTTAAAAAAACAATTGAAAATGAACATAGTTTAGGAAAAGTTCATTAACTTTGATCCTACAATGTATATAAATGATTACATTCTTCAACAGAAAGAGGCAGAAAACTTAGAACATTTTGTATTGATATTATGTCTTTTCTTCAGGAGCAAAGTGGAGAATATAGTATCTTAATTAATGTTACATGATAATAGGTATAGTTCATATCTCATTTTTATACAATGTTTTCTAAAATTGTTAATTTTTATGTGGAAGGATGAAGCATGCTCTAGCCAGATTCTGATACTATAATAAAATACCACAGCACAATAGTACTGTGACAACTTTTATAGCACTAAGTGTCTTAGACAACAGTTAACTTATTTCTCACAGTTCTGGTCCCTGAGAAGCTCAAGGTTCAGATTCCCATAGACTTTTCTCCATGATGAGCAGCAATTTTCTAGATTACAGGGAATTGTCTTTCATCTGTTTTCTCACAAAAGGTGAGAAAAAATGAAGAACTGTCTGTTTTCTTTCTGATAAAGACACTAATCCCATTTTGAGTGTGCCACCTGCATGCCCACATCTAAACCTGACTGTCTCCTGAAGATGCTCCTGCAAATAGTTTCATATTGGTGATCATGTCGTCACCATGAGAAGAGGCAAAGACACTGAGTCTATAAAGAAGCATAAAATACACAATGTCTAGTTTTATAACTGAATATAGAAGGTAATTGCTCAGACTGAACATTTTTCAACCCATTGAAGGTAACAGAAATCAATCAATGAAGCAAAACAAAGATGTGATCTTAGTCACTGAATTTAGTGTTCCAGTGGAAAGACAGAAGAGTCACAAAGCCTAGTATCATATGAATATCACAGTATTAACATAGTGATGTTTATCAAGCCAATCTATAGTATCGGGGTTCAATTTTGTTGAGACCAGCCTTCAAAATTGTAACCCAACTCCCACCCAGCCAAACCCTCTTTCTTAAGCATAGACTTCTCATCTACATTCGAATGTATTCAAAATGAATTAGTAAGCCCTTTTTAAAAATATCAAAGGCATAGTATATGTGTTTATAGTCTCCTTTAATGTAGTTTGTTTTAATTATTTTTATAACTTTAAAACTTCTTAGTTTTTATTAGTGTATTTTCTCCCATTCTGTGAATAATATCATAAAATACAAAATCATATTTGTGTATTAGTTATTTCTCCTTTGTTATTTAACATATGCTTTTTGTAGGTCCTCATGGAATCGGCATGCATTTATGTTACAAAACCTAAACAAGAGAGAGTTTCTATGAGAACATTTGGAATGCAAATTCTCAACAAAATTCCACCTTTGTTAGCTCCCTTTTGAGTCAATGAAAAGTGTTATTTTAAGGGGAGTTGTTTAAAACCTCTTCGTTTGTTATCAGAAATTGCTGTGATATAATTCTCTACTTGTTTTGTTATATACAAAGGAAAATAACCTAGTGATTGATAACATATTTCTGGATTTTCACCATGAAAAATTCATGTCATATTTAAGATCTTTATGAGAACACCGGCTTTTTAACTGGGTTTTGGGTCCATGTTTTGATATAATGTTACCTAAAAAATATACAAATGCCTGCAAACTCTTCCTTTAAACATGAAAGCAGATCAGACAAGTGCTGTGAAAAACTTTGATTCTCTTAATTCCTACAGGAACAGCTCACAGTCTTTTATTTAATTTGAAATATGGGAAGGGAAGTTTAAGGAGCCATAGTGGAACGAAATCATGGTTCACTACTACTTATTAACTGCTCTAAGTGATGAGTGTGAAACTTAATTTGTGTTAATCAATGTGAGGTGAAGATAGCACAAATTAATTCGACATGCAGATGTTGTGTTGTAGAAAGTAGGCTGGAAGTATTCTAGGTTCAAGTAGAAACACAAATTCACCACAGAGGTCAAGAGAGCAGGTTATGTTCGCCTATAGTAACCATGTGCCCATCTTTAAGGACGAATGTGGTAAAACGTTTAATACAGTCTGTTTGGACTTTGTTATAACAAATTGACTAAGAAAAACTCACATCTTACCTCATAAGCATGAAGGGTGAGTATTTATATCACACAAGAGTACAAAAACCAGTTGTACTTTATCTAGCAATATTTCTGAAGTTAAACAAAACCTGAGCCTTTTCTCACTGAGTCATTGTGCAAGCAAATATTCCTTTGACTTTCACAGTACTGATATTTGGAGTTATAACAATCTTGGTGAAAAACTTATTTTTCCACAATTAATAAGTTATTATATTAGTAATTTATTGTGTACGTGTATGTGAGTTATGTTTGTAAAAAGAAGTTAATGGGTCATGTCTTCAGGTGTTCAGTGTTTTGAAGTCTGGACTTCCTAACAAAATATTTCAAGTACTGTATTAACACCTCTGTTTCTCCTTTTGAAAGAATAAATTAGGCCAGAAAACAAATTGGGAGAAAACAGAGCTGCCTAACATAATGATTGTTCAGTTAACAACTATTTACTATAATAGTTCCTGAAAATGTGTGTAATATTTTTGACAACGTCTTCTTCTGTTCCAGAATGATGACTTTTTCAGTTAAAGGCACAGTAAGTTAATATGCTGTAAAAAGTGATACTTTGACATTTTAATTTCAAGCAAAGATACACTCAATAATTTACGTGACAAAACAGTTCTTAAAAATTATGGAGAAATGTGAATCATGTTCTATATTTGGGTCAACCCATAACGTTTTGCATGCATACGTATGCCAAGTAAAAGAGAGGGAAATGTAACAGATTTTTGAGAATTTCATGTCTTATCCACACAAACTGTTTCCATGTGCTTCAAGAAGCTGTTTGATAGACGAGATTTTCTTTTCCTCTATTAGGCGAAGTTTGAATGCAGTCACAATAAATCCTACAAAGGGTAAAATACTGGTGAAGAAACAGTACATTACAACAACGCCCTATCCAAAAATGACGTTGCTGCATACTTTCCCATCGATGTAGATGAGTCTTTTTAAAATTAAGACTAACAAACTTTATTACATTCTTTTGTATGCTAATTGTGCATTTCATTTTCAGATTATTTTTCTTATATAAAATGATGTCTCCTAATCAAGCAATGTTTTCATATCTATAAATATATTTTCATATATGGATGGACTTATCATTGGGATTGGGCTTTTCAGCAATGAATTAAATCTATTAAGCAAAAAGTGACTCATTTGGAGCCTAGTTCATTGGGAGAGCACATGCTTAGGGTACACAAAGGCATGGCTTCAGTCTCCTGGATCTTGCACCGTAACAAAAATGAGTGATTTTCTAGTAATCATAGTGGAAACAAAGATTAACTTCTTTCTGTCATTCCTCATGCTTTGATTAACAGATAGAAAAATCCTTATGAAGAATTTAGGAATATAAGTGCAAAGAATTATTGTGATACATTAACTTTGATAAGGCAATCAAATGGCAGAATAAAATTAAACATATTTTAGGTGGCACTTCACATCCTTTACCATTTGTCAAGGACCACCTGGGCCAGTCTCCTTAATGGAGGAAAAATTGTCTCCATTTTGGCTGAACCTGGCCCTATTTCAATGTATTGATGTGTGCAGACCTGGCTAGGGCTTTTCCTTATCCCTTCAATTGGCTTTAAGCAGTGCAAATCTGTCCAGCTGAAGTGCTGATGTGTGGTCTTTGAAGTAAGGCAATAGGGCAGTGTCCCCCTCAGCTCCCAGATAAACATGTGTGAGCCAGGTCAGGATGGAGAGCCATACTCCATGCTGTCTCCTGGGATCAAGCTGCCAGATAAGAGGCTGTGACTTTCCAGGACATAAAAGATTATACATCAGAGCTGAGACACTGACTCTAAAACATTAGCTGCTACTAACCTGTGTTATGCAGATTACTCTTTCTGCATATACTTCTCTCTGCATATTGCAGAGGGGATTTCAGGCCTCCTACCTAGCCCAGCTCATGGCACTCTGGTATTTTCTGCTTCAAGCCACTCCCTTCTTTACAAGTTAATAAAACCCAGATTTGGCCCTGGGTTTAGGCTTTTGTTCTGGTTTCCTAGCTGGATTTAGAACCCTTGCCTCCCCACAGCTACAAATATGCCTTAGTATCTTTATTCTCACTGGAAGTGGTATTTGGCATTAACTCACTAGGATTCCAATAACTTTTCCATAGGATTATAAATATAAGCTTCTTGAACTGTGGCTAGGACCTAGAAGGGCTCTGTATAACCATTTAAAGTTAATATAGTTCAAAAGATAAAGAAGCCGGATGTAGTGGTTTATGCCTATAATCCCAGCTCTCAGGAGGCTGAGGCAGAAGGATCTCAGCGAGTTTGAGGCCATTCTGGGCTACAAAGTGAGTTTAAGGCTAGCCTGAACTGCATAGTGAGACCCTGTCTCAAAGAAAACAAAACAAATCAAAAGATAAGAAAAGAAGCTGAAAGTGAAAATTTGCATTCAGTCGTCAATGTTTTATCCTTATACTGTCTCTATGTATTAACAGTAGTTGTCTCAGTGCACCAGCCTTGAGAGAGAACGATGCCGAATGAGTCACCCTCTCTTTACCTATAATGGTTAAAAGGACGTGGGGGAAGTCAGTGACACTTTACCATGAGACTCCATGGATGATGCGATAAATGAGGAAAGAGACACCAGTATTTCATAAATTCATTAATATTGCAACTAAATATTTCCACAAAAATTGTCACAACTTTTCTGTTTCTACAAGATACAATACTTCTTTTGCCCAATATACAATTACTTAGGTCTATGCATCTATTGCCATGAAAATTTGCTCCTTGATACAAATATTAAAAGATGCATTATGAATCTAATTATGATTATTTGACCTTCACAATTGGTAAATTACAAAATTACTTGGGGATGGTGAGTGTATTGACAAAATAATGCCATTGAGTAAATGGATATATACATCCCACAATAGTAATGTGGGTACATTTAAAAATACCTAACTTGTCATGAATATTTCTATATGCTAGACATAAGTTATATGTGTATGATTACCTAATTTTCTTCTTGTACAAATGTTAATCTCCTCTGAATGAGAGTATAAAATCTTGCAGTGGTTAAATGTACAGTACCCTTTTGCTGAGGCTTTGTGAAGCCAGGTGAAGAATTCTTAATGTTGTAAACCTCTCACCCAGTAATACATCACACATTTCAAGGCTTATATCAACTATGGAATATTAATTCCTGCAATTATTTATTCAAAATAATTATTGATACTCAGGAACCATTCTAAATGGTAAGCATGTATAAATGAGACAAGGTATTATGGTTTATATAGCGAATGTCCGCCAGAGCACTGTGTTCAGATTCAGGGCTCTTGGGAGCTGGAACATGGGGATGCTGTGGTCATCCGTGGGTTGATGATGAGTTCAGACCTCTGTGTTGCTGGATTTGGGACCCACGCCCAAGAGGTGGGGCAGTGGCAGAGTGATTGTATGGGTGCATCTCCCTCCCCGGCTTCTCTCTTCTCTCTGTTTCCTGGTGCCATGCTGTGAGCAGCTTCCCTCTACCTAAGTCCTTCCACCATGCCACTTCTTCCTGGGAGCCAGCCAACTGGGAATTGTAACCATGAATCAAAATCCACCTCTTTTTCTAAGTTGTGAGTGTCAGGTACTGTGTGTCATTGAGGAAGTAAGTGAGTAAGACACAAAAGTATTCCAGCTTGCAATAAAAAAGAAAATGGCAACTATTAATAGGTGCCGAAAACCACTCACAAAGTGGGATAAAGAATGATTATAATAAACTGTTAATCATATTCTCCCATTTTCACTTTTTTGAGTCTGTATTTCTGTAATGTTGACGTCATCAAGATTTACATTTTCTTGATATTTTCATTTTCACACAGTCTAGTTCCATATCCTTTACCCAGTTTCACTTCTTTTTCCTTCTCCAGTATAATTTCTCTAACTTGACAGGTCCATCACTTTTTCCTTCCTCCTTTTTATGTTATATGCTTTCTTTTTATTTAACCTGTTTATACTCAACATCATACTAAAAGCAGCACTTGTTTTCTAGAAAACATGCTTTGCTGACTGAGCCACTGACCTGCCTCATCTCCACTTTCGGTTTTTTTTAGCATGACTGAATCATGTTTGATCAGCTCTTTCTTTTGTGGTCCCATTTAGCTGTTGAAATAGATTATTGCTTTTTTCTTAATTCCTATCCTTGCTGCCCAAAATAACTGAACATTATCTACTTCACTATGAAAACAAAGAGTAAATATAAATCACTCAACACTTTGTTCCAAACCCAGTAATATTTTCCTTTCCTCTGCTTTTTCCTGTGTGCTCTCCACATTTTAGACGAGGTGTTCTGCTTTCCATCTGCTTACCTGTAGCTTCACAACCTTCTTTACTGGTGTTTATCTGGTCTTTAGCCACTTTTCTCCTTACCAAGTAGGCACATCCATGACTCTTACAATATAATGGTAATGAAATCCTCAACGTGAATGTTCCTCTCATTTGGACCTCTGTCTTCATTTCTTCTTTGACTTAAATGTAACTGGAAAGGGTTGTGGTTTCAGTTATCTTAATGTCTGTGGCTGTGGAGATTTGGGAGCCAGATGATTCTAGGTCATTGCTGGGTGGGGTTTGTGAGGCTGACTGGAAATGTGTCTGCTGGCCAGGGACCACCTCCCCAGGGCAATGATGGAGGAAAACAGAATGACCTCTGCTTCTTGGCTGACCCTTTCATTACCCCACCCTTTCTTCAGAGAACATACACGTGGTAGTTTAAACCCTTGCTAAACTAAATTGTTCCTAAGTATCCAGGCTCACATGTTTATTCAATATGACCTTATTTCCCTTCATGTATAGTGATTCACCCACATAAGAAATCATTTCATTTTTGTTGGCTGTAGTTTATTTATATTTTTACAGATAAAAAATTTGAGATAACATCCACACACCAATGTTTATTTACTGAATTTTCTGGCAGACACTTACATTTTCTTTCTCTTACAGTGACAGATGTTCAAAGATGAAGATTATCTCTTGCATTAAATGTCTACTCTCACTACAGATTTTTATCCCTTTTTAATCATCTGTCTTTTCTGTTTTAATTCAGTCTTTATTTTTTATTGGTACATGTTCGCAGTATGTAATGGTTAGGTTCCTCCTGGAAAGTTGGTAAGTGCAAAGATGTCTCAGTTTACTTTTATCCTCTCCTTCACCCTCACTTCCCTCCTCCCATCTCTTGACACCCTTCCCACTTGCACAACATCTATCTCCATATTTCCTATCATCTACATTTTATATTGCTCTTTTTTTATATTTTGGATTTCCCATATAAGAGAAACCATGAAATATTTAACCTTGTGTGTCAGAATTATTTCACTGACTATTATGATCTCAAGGTCTATCTATTTTCCTACAAATGATTCAAGTTTATCATTTCTTACAGCAAGGTAGTACTTCATCATGTATAAATACCACATTTACAGTATCCATTCATCTCTTGATAGACATTTAACTATTATAAGTGGTGCTGCTGTGAACACGGGTATGCGTGTATCACTGTAATACGATGTCTTCAACTCTTTCGAGAAATATTTAGAAGGAGAATAGTTGGGTTGAATTAAATTTCTATCTTTCGTTATCTGAGGAATCTCTATACTGATTTCCATAAAGGCTGCATTAGTTTGCATTCCCACCAGCAACGCAGAAAAGTTCCCTTTTCCTCAGCAGCTTCATTAGCACCTGTCACCGGGTTTCTCCGTGATGATAGCCATTCTTTCTGAAGTGAGATGGAATCCCAGTGTCGTTTTAGCTTGTGTTCTCTCATGGCTCACGGTTTCTGTGCCAAACATCTTTTCCTATATTTACTGAACATTTGTAAGTCTGAGAAGTCTATTTTTATCTACCTTTGGAATCTGTCATTGTCTTTGTTTTCTGTACTAATATCAGCAGGTTTAGTATCTATCCTGTCTGTGTGTTTGTCTTTCAAATCTCAGAATCTACGCTCTTCCTTCTGAAACGGACTATCATATTTCCTTAGATCTTCTCATTCTTTACCATAGTTCTTAATGTCTTTTTAACCTTGTAATTTATATCTTAGTGCTAAAATCTACGAACGTTCTTCAGATTTGTTTTTCTCTTTATCAGTTCCTTCTCTTAGTTACATCCATTTTTGTGTGTTACTATGGTTTTTAAAAGTTAAAGAATTTGGGGCTGGGGATATAGCTCAGTGGAATAAGCGCCTGCTTAGCAAGCGCAGGGTCCTGAGTTCGATCGCCAGTACCGCCAAAAAAAAAAAAAGTTAAATAATTTGAAAACAATATTTTGTCATTTAAAGCTTTTATTTGGCTTTTGATAGTTTAAAACTTGAAGGCTTTCTTTATTCCTTCTTTAAACCATGCACTTTTTTGATTTAGAGAAACAAATATTTCTAAAATGTCTGATGAACCTTTAATTGTGCTCCCTCTTTTATTTTCTCTGCATCAGAAGACAGAAGATAAAATACTCTTTATGAATCTTTCAGTTATATTTATCAGTTTGATTATTTTCCTCATCATTTTTCAAAAGCTATGTTTAAGGAAAGGCAGCTCAAGTAGAGCACTTGATCTGCATATAGGAGGTCCTGGGTTCAGTTCTCAAGACCACACACAAATAAAAGAGCCAGCCACTTAAATTCTGTGAATTACTAATTCTATTCTGCTCTCTCTATAATATTTACATTCAAATTATTTCATATTCATAATCATTTTTAGCTCAATGATGTAATGGGTTTAATAGTTTTTTAAAAAAATATTGGTGGACTATTTAATTTATTTTAATTTCCATCATTTTTCTAATAACTTTGCATTGTAAGTTTTTCTCATTGAGTTTCATATTCTACTGACAATAAACTTTGTCAAAAGCATTGGCTTATGGTCATTTTTTGAGTTTTTCATGGCCTGTTATGTTTTTAAAATCCAATCTCGAAACATCATGGCGAGTGGCAAGATGTGGTAGTAAACAGCAGAGAGTAATCTTGCCAGGGGAGATCTCACAGCATTTGGGACCATCCAGGGATCGCAGTTCACTGCCCGTTTCTGCAACCTCTGCTCCAGCCACTAGATAAAGGATGTTTACGGATAGCCTCTAAGAAATATATTCAGAAAAAGTCTACCCTACGCAATGCATGCTCGTTTTTCCAACTACATACTCTGCCACTATTACTTTGTTTTTCGTATTTCAGGTTTAGTACAAATTAAATTTTAGTTGAAATTATGATTGTGTAATCTTCTGCCACTTTATTCTTTTTTAGTGTCTTCATTGTAATGTTTCTAAAGACACTTAATTGATCCTTTGTTTCTATTACATTCTTGATTTTTCTTGAATGTCAAGCTCCCCTTGATTAATCTTATTTACAAAGATTCCTCAGATTTTCTTCCTTTTCCTTGACTCATATGACATTCATATTCTTCTGTTTTTGTTCTTTCTTGTTTGCTTTACTTTAATTGCTAAGACATTTTTCTTGAGCATTCTTGTTTTTCCCTTTGAAATTTTTTCCACATTATAAAATGATGCAAATTCTTAGTTTCATTCAGTTGTTCCTCATCATTTTTCATGCTTATCATTTGCATTTGGGAATTTGTTCCATAACACAAATTACCAGTTAAATATGGATTTTAATATCTAAAATACTTCATACTCAAGATATGCTCCAGATTCTTATTCATTTATCTTAAGAACTTATTTTAAAATACATGACCATGTTAAAATTTCCAATTTCTAAATACCTATTTGAGTTGTAGACACTGAGATCATGAATATCTTCTACAAATATTAACAACATGAAAACAACACACAAAACAAAAAAGTAAAATCAGGTTATAACAGTTAATATTTAAGAGTTGATGAAAGCTTTTCTCTGGTGACTGAAACTCTCACCCTGTAGCATAGAAAATGACTATTTGTGTTTAGTTCTCTTAATGCAAAATATTCTTATAATATTCAGGCATAACTATCTCAACAAAATTATTGCATATCAATAATAACATTAGTCTAAATAGTGTGTATGGCTTACTTTGGTCCAACTCTCTGAACATCACCTGTGAAGGAAACAGGAATGGGAAGACACGGTTGTAGTACAGGTGATGCACTGCTAAGGAGCGATGGTGTTTAACAAGTTACACTTCCTGGATCACCTTGTTCTCTATCCAAAACCATTCAAGGCATTCATCAGTACTGCCCGTGTGTTCCTTGCACAAAATCTCTGCAGCTCAGCAGAGCACTCTTGGTGGGGTTCTCAGGAACAGAACATTGCTATTCTTTGCATGAGACACACTCTCATTTCTGAGTCCCTGCAGTTTTCTCTTCTCTCTCATCATAAGCTGTTTGCAATTTCTTTGGGCAGTGAGCCATTCTGGTGTGGAGTATAATTTGTTTTGTTCACTGATTTCTTATCATGTATAGATGAAGTGCCTTTTTTTAATCACTCATTTAAATTATTGTTTTCCTCTGATGATGGATTTTTGTGGCTTCTTTGTTTACTTTATTACTTGTGACTGAAGCGTGTATTCCTACTGGGAACCCAGCAGAGGATTCTGTTTAGGGTTACCTCATCGACATTCAGCACTACACACTCAGCAACATCAAGACACAAAGAAACAAGTGATAGTCTATAGGTTACTTTCTGTGAAAGAGCTCCTGCTTCCTTAGACTCAGCCCTCATCGCAAACAATTTCAGACTTTTACAACCTATATTAACACAGCTAATTTATTTTCTGTGTCTAATATTTCATGTGTTTATGCTTTTGCTTTAACCAGGAAGAGTGAAGCAATAAAATGACACAAGCATTTTTTTTCCTATTCTTTCTTTACCAACTCAAATATAGATGTAAAATTTTTATGAAATGTCAAGCTCATCCCTGAAGATTTAAGTGAGTGAATAAGTAATGAAATTTGGAAATTTCTCTAAATCAGTAGGGGCTTTCACCTAAACACACACATACACAAAGCAGAAATTGAAAAACAAAATCCCAAAGTCAAGATATTTCTTAACATGATTTCTCTAAATTTTATTTTTAGTTAATTTTAGTGGACTCAAATTTCAATGTTTATTCACAAAATGAAAACATTGGAAGGCAGTTTTGGGTGTTTTTGAATCCTAGTCTGTTCTTCACAAAGCCACTTGGAAATTGTCATGGCAAAATATAAATCTGTCATCTCTGTTAAGGTTCCCCTGGGAAAGCTTCATTCCCTTAGTAACTACTCTACATTTATTACTGCTTTCAATATTTCCTTAGGACTAGATAAAATCCAGATAATAATATGTTTACCCCATTTTTCCTTCAGAAGCAAATATAACAAAATTCTTTTCAACATGTAACTAAGTTTCTATGAAATGGGAATATTTGAGGCAGACACTGATTTTTGACATTGTTCAATATTTTACACATTTAAGAAAGATAAAGAATTAAATATGCAAAATAATTTATGGCTAATAATATGCATACAGTAATGTGAGTATTCAGAGAAGTATTCAGTTTTGCTCAGTTTGGGAATAAAGGAACTGGTTTCTATACTAGAAAGGTCTTAGTTACCTTCTTGTTCCTGCAGCAAAGTACTCAAAACCCATGGGTTAAGGGCAATGTTTATTTTGGATCCCAGTTTGTAGAGGTTAAATCCACAGTCAGCTGGTTCCAAAGCAGGGCTGCCCTGCAGAGGAGCATGGCAGAGGAGAGAGAGTTTGTGGATTGACAGGGAAGAAGCAGAGTGGAACAGGGAAGAGGGAAGAGGGAACAGTGGAACAGGGAAGAAGATATATATATCCTTCAGGCCCTGCCCGCTGTGACCCTTTTCTCCCCACCAGGCTTCGCTTCTCACTAGGCATGTGAATGGACCGAACATCACACACATATGATCCAGTCACCTCCCTAAAGTTCCACCTGAATATTTGGAAAACATATTAGCTCTAAACCACAGCAGGACCGTTGCATGAAACCCAGGATATTAAAACAGATTAGGATTTCTGGATGCCAAAGAATAAAGGTGAAGCAAATTCTGGTAGGTGGAGAGCTAAAGGTTGTTTGAACCCAAGTTCCATCAATCTTATACCTTTAGACACTCTGTAGAAACATCTGAGAGCTTTATCTTCTTACCAGTGTATTAATGATAAGAACATATTAATTGGAACATATTTATGGGGGTGAGGTGCATAGAATGTACACAGGGTTTACATATCTCATCATAAAGAAAAGTGCTCAGTACATAAAAGAAATTACAGTAATATCAATGGTGACAAAAGCAGTAATATATTATGCTGGTAACAGGAACCCATGAAGAAATTTAGAGTAATAGAGTGTGATTATTCTCATCTTTTAAGTAATTAATCCAGAAATAGTATATGCATATGAATAATAAAGACATGGGAGAGACACCAGTTTTTTGTTTGTTTTGTTTTGTACCAGGAATTCAACTCAGGACCTTGTGCTCGGCAGGCAGGCTCTTGTACCACTGAGCTATATCCCAGCCCTAGGCACCAGTTTTATGAAAAATATTCTGGGTATTGTAGGAAGGACTGCTTTGAAAGTATAATAACACTGAAGTGTTGATGTAGAGAAAATGAAGAAGAAACTATCAAGTCATAGAGCAAACGGCGTTGTTATGGCTTGTCTCTAGATGTACCCCAAACTTCCTGAGCTCATGGGAGGCTTTTGGGGAGTATCTGGATCTACCGCAGTGCAAATATGAATTAAGGACGTAGGGTATTGAGTTGGTCCACCAATTGCTTTACCGCACTTGTAGATGTGGATAAGGAGAAGGCCTAGCCGTGGTGCTGGTGGAACTACTCAAAAGTTTTGTTGCCTGGGTGAGATAAAAGGGAAAGGGAGGCTTGATGCTGCTACTTTGATTTGCTGCTTTTTTCGTTCACATCACGGCCTGTTTCTCCCCGCCGTCCACCTCTGTTACGCCACCCTGTCTTGGAACTAGCCCAGTGTGGACTGAAATCTCCTGAGAGGAAATAAACCTTTAACTTGTGTGTGTTGGCTATTTTACTTTAGCAACAAAATAAGTAACCAAGATGGTGGTTTTCATACTAAGAAGAAGGATGCTTTATATAATTAGTCTTTGGTGCATTTTTCAAAAAAAGATGTAGTTCCTTGGTCTACCTTTAAAATTTTACAAAATATTTCATTACTTTATTTATGTGCTTTATTTAATGTAGTGGGTGCAAACCCAGTACACTCATGCTGAGCTACATCCCCAGGCTTTCTAAAATATTTTACATTTTAAGATAGGGTCTCCTTAAGTCACTAATTTGCCCAGACTGGCCTCAGCTGAGAGCTTCTTGTCTCAAACACTCACAGTTCTGAAATTACAGGTATGTGCCACCATGCCTAGCTGATTACTCTTACTAACCCTTAAAATGTCACTGTATGCATCAGGGAAGTTCAAGTCTTCACCTTATCTAATTTACACAAGATTCTCAAGGATAATTATTAAGAATAATTAAAAATAATTGTGTTTCTCCAAATTATTTAATTTAGGAGAGATATTATTATTATTATAAGGTTAGTACAGGAAGCACATTGGGGTCTGGAAGAGTACCCCCACTAGCTGTCAACACCTGAAGTCCAAACCTTCCTGTATTCTAAAAGAAGAAAAAATAAATCAAGAAATATCCAGGAAATCTCTGAAAGTTTAGGCCAGATCATGTGTGTGTTAGATCTAGGGGCCTGACCATAACCTTTTTCCCATTTGAACCTCATTAAAGGTTCATACATTGAACTGCATCTCATTTATGTAATTTAATCAGAGTTGATTTGGGGAAAGGCATGGGTACTGAAAGTCCCTTAGATGACTCACCGGCCTGTCAATCATTCCTGTTAATCTTGTCCAGAGACCCAGTCAGAGGCACCTAGGTTGAGTGTGTGCATCTTTTAAAATCTGAAAGCCCAATTTCTCCTTGTGCTTTTTTATTCCTGTTATACAGATACCACTTTTCTGTTTTGTTTGTGCCGCATTCTTACATCTGTTGGCACAGACCTGCCCATTGGGTGTACACTAGCAGTTCTGTGCTCACCATGCACAAAAGCCTGGAAAGTGCCTTTAGGATCTATTACATATTATCAAGGTGATGGCAATACAGTTGTTACTCAGCTTTCATATGTTTAAGAAGTCAAGTTTCTATGACCTTAATATTAGGACTGTTTCCTAGAAAATTCCTCTACAAAACTATACTGTATAGTTTGGGAATTTGTGCTTGGGAATCACTGGGTCTGTATTCAATTCCAAAACCATCACTTACTGAAGGTGTAACCTAAGGCAACACACCTACTCATCTAAATCTTAGTTTATTACTTTGAATTTAGAAAAAATGGAAGAATTCAATGCAGGAAGTTGTTCTGAAGAGAAATTATATATATATATATTTATCAAATTGCTTGGTGCACAACAATACATTATTATAATTCTTATTAGCACTACCATTAAGCCTCAAATACAGTAATATCTCAGTTCACAAACCCTTTTTGTTTGAGAACAATTTGGTTCCCAAATGAAAGCATTTGGCAAAACTTTGTTTTAGTTAGCAAATGCTGCACAAAGTGATGAACATGACCAAGGCCACCTTCTGGCACAAACGTGAAAGTAGCCATTCTTTCCCAAATCCTGAAACAAATTAAGTTCATGGACCAAGGTACCAGTGTCATGGTATATAATTTTCATACATTGTCCATGAATTGCTCATAATCATATTTCTCCATTTATCTTATTTTTAAACTACCCATTTGCACAGAATAAGAAATAAACTGTCTTTTGTGTTACTAAAATTATTTATAGAAAGGCTCAATTGAAAGAGCTCATATTATGCCTTGCCAAGATTCAAGATTGTTGAGTTGGATAAATATCTGGAGCTCATCAACCAAATTTCTCCCATGTTGATGGCTGGAAAAGCTTGAAATGATCTTACAACAAATAAATGAAGTTTTCAGAGATGAACTCAGCAACATTTCAACTCTCACTCTGTTTGCTAGAACAAAATACGAAATCATTGTTATTGTTTTTAAATCTAGTACTTTTCTTTCCTTCTGATTGTTTTATTCTAAATTAATTGCTAGTTAATCATCCCCAAGAACCTGTACTGGTTTTTGCATGCAAACAGTTGCAACAATATCAGGCAGGAGGATCTCTCAAACATATATGTACCTAAACAGTGTCAAGTAGAGAGCAAACACTGTGCTATTTCCTTTTCCAGTCTGTTGTTGAACTTATCTTCCCTCAGTCTCTGAAAGCTGTCTGTCTTGGATCTCTCTGGCTGCACTTAAAACTAATATAATCTTGTTTTTTCAAGAACATCTGGTGATCATCTCCTCCTTACTAAGCATCTACACAATTTCAGACTATAAATAAATTACAACCAGATACTTTTTCTGGTGAGCTAATTTATTTCAAATATCTCGACCTTATTACTTACTTGCCAAAGCCCTTAGTCACTGTTACGCCTTGTGCGAAGCCTTTTATTTTTCTCATGCTCACTTAAAACTAGGAACTTGAAAAATGCAAGATAAAACATGATCATTAGCACTGATAAACATTTGGAGAAATTAGCTTGTGGTCCCCAAAATTTTAAACAGTGATCTCGAATATACTATTTTTCTTTTCACTGGAATACCAGGGTGAGTCTTTATTTTAACAGAGGCCCTATTGCAGCACAGGAGCCTCAGTGCCCAGGAGGGAGGCCTCGGAGACCAAACCCCAAGCAATGGCTGGGCCGTGCTGCTTACTGAGCACTGAGGGGCAGGGCTGAAAAACTGCTATAAATCCTAGGTAGGCAAGTAAGTGGCCCCGATCTCTCCTTTCTTGATCTTGGCCACTCCAGGGTTCCTCTTTCCCTTTTCGGTGTGTATTTCTATTATTTCTTCTTTCTCTCTAAGTGTTATAGGCTTTGATCCACAAATAACCTTGATAGTAAATGATAACATTTGAGAAAATACTGTGTTAGCTGGAAATCTATTATGTTCAAGTTGGTGTATAGTTTTTATAATATTCAATTCCAGAAAGTAAAGTAGGGAAAGAGAATATGAACTCATTAATTGGATGTATACTTATTCACTCAAATTGATTGGTCTAGTGTTAGGAAGAAAGCGAAGCCCTAAGAAAATGGGATACAGCACAGTTTGCTTTATCAGTATGAAGTGGGGACAGAGATTTGTGCAAGAGAGGAAATTGGTTCTTTTTACCATGTTAGTCACATTGCATAGCAGGAAAACCTAGATAACAAGCAAGATGTCTCATTGTGAAATGCCATCTCTCTGTGGGGTTAGTATGTCTGTGGTGTTTCAGAGCTAGGGAGAACCCTGTTGAGCTGGTGAACACACATAAAACTTTAGTAAATTCTCTAAGAGTGAGTGGCTTTTTATATAAAAGCCAGCATCATGACTTTTTAAATAGTCCTTTTGTAGCAATTTATTTGCTTACAGGAACTTTTATACAACAAACATCAAATGAAAAGTTCTTAAATCTACTTCAGTGCAAAGTAATTCCGTTCACTTTCTAATCTTTTACAAGAAGCCTACACATCTTACCTTATTTAGATTTCATTTCTGCAGGCTAGAAATGTAATTTTCTGTAATATCCTTATAATACAACAGCAAAACTATGCTGTAATATTTTTCTGTAATAAGGAATGAGAGCAAAAATAGTCTACAGAATACTATAGGCTAAATTCTTAGTTTTTGAGCAACTCCAAAGAATAGAAAAAAATCTTATTAAATTTTAAGATACAAATTCAAATTAAAATATAAAATATACATGAATATGGGAATATATCAGTATATGTATATGAAATAAGTCATGAAAGTGATATGCTAAAATAGCGTTCCAGGAGGAGAAGGAAACTTATGTTTAGTCAGGGCTATCATTGATTATTTGTGACTTTGAACACATCTCTGAACTTCCCTCTGTTTTAGTTTCAAAATAAAAGCCAATTTTGCAAATACCTTTTACATGTTCACAGACTTGAACATAATTTCTACTTTTCCCTTCCCCTTCAGTGCCTTATAAAATGGCCTTGTGCCCTTTTGCTATGTCCATGGAAATGTCTTCAGTACTATTTTCTTGTTTCTATTGTGAGCACGCAAAAATAGACTCTTACATTATATATGAAATTGCAGCATTGTTCTAGAACATTCCCTCCCCTCATTCCATGACTGTTCCTCTTTATTCCATATACACTGATGCCAAGCTCAGTTTTACGAAGCCCTAGTTCTCTTCCAATTTGCCTTAAGGAGCTTATTGTAGTAATTTACTTCCTAACACGTTGCAATTTACTTTTGTCTATTGAAACTTTTTGAATGTATCTCAAACAGATGCTACAAGTTGTGCTCCCGATATGTATTTCCTTCCTTGTCCCTGCTCTGATGTATAAGTATGCTAGTGAGACCAATTCAAATTAAAACAACACTAAATGTGATTTTCTGAGTGTCCACGTAGCATGAGTTTGGCTAATGGAAAAGGCGAGTTTATCAGACGAGTTCAGGAAAGCTGTATTTCTCTTTGCCCCTCTTCTGCTGACTCTCACGGGGCAGTGCAGGGACTATGCTGTAACCAGCAGTGCTAAAGATTAGAACCACAGGGCAGAAATAGACAAGAATCCTGGATCTAGCGCTACATTAGAGTTGCCACTGTGCTACTCCTGAGTGCTACCTCCAGAATGCTTGTGTTTGTGGGAAAAACAGTGTCTCTTCTTTGATTAAACCACTGCAGTCCAGCCTCTGTTGCACACCCTCGAATGGAGTAACAGCCGGACGTGCTCTGCTCAGCCGTAGTTTCCACTGTCTCCACGCATTCATGTATGATGCTGGGATTCTCTTGTATCATTGTCTATGTTTTGGGTTTTGCACTTTCATCTTGTATTACCCCCTCTGAGAAAAAGGCTTCTGATGTTGAAATAAGCCTCTCCATAGCTTAGACGCTATTTAAGCGAATTCAGATCTTACCTCTTCATGAAGCCCATTTCAACAACCAACCAGCCTGAATTTTCCAGCACATATACTTTCCACACACGGTCATAAGTTATTTTTTGCCACAGTTACTTATTCCAGTAATTTTATTAGTATTAAATTTAGCATCTTAAAGAGGTAACACATTCTCTAAGAACTTGGGGCCCTTAAATTTGTTAAATTATAAGTTCTTAAAAGGTAAAAGCTGGTTTACTTGTAATTCTGTGCATCATTTCTCTCCTCCCTACCCATCTTTCAGCATCACATGCAGTGCATTCTGCTCCCACTGTGTAGAACCACATATATCCAAAGCCTAATGCCTATAGTCAGAGTATTAGAGGTTGAGGACTTTTAAAATTGCTCAAGTCAGAAAAGCTGGACTTTCATAGTTGGGACTAATGTATTCATAAAAATGATCTGGGAGACGTAGCTGGTCCCTTACTCCATGTTAGGGTGCAACAAGAAGACACTATGATGAAGCAAAAAATTTAAAAAGGGCCTTCACCAGACTTGGAAACTGTCTAGCTTTGATTTTGAACTTTCAGGCCTTTGAAATTGTAGGGAAAACAATTATGTTCTGTAGAACTTGCCTAGATCATGGAATTTTGTTATAGTAACTCAGACTAAAGTAATACATTCTCCAGAGGTCCTTCGAGAACATATACTTTGGGTACGTATGCATCTAGATTCAGAGACCCATAAATTATTTTGATTTAGCAATTAATGTTGAATGAGATTTATTGAAAAAATTTCTCTTTAATCAAGAATTTATTCTGAAGTGGCATCCGTTAGTGGAGGTGTGCTCACTCTGAAATCCTTAGCAGATAATTGACAAACAAAGCCTTTGTGCTAAACTCTCTCCTTTCATGAGTGTACAGGAATTTTGTGAGGAACCATTAAGATGTTTGAAAAGCTGATCCTTTATGCCTACTTACTTATTGCCCTATGAGGAAAAGAATAATAGAAAAAGAATAAATTATGTTTTTCTACATTTATGTCCTTAATTATTCACATTTTGAACGAAAGGATACTTACAGTGCAAACCTTGGAGAGCACAGTAACTACAACTTAGATTTCTTGACAATCTTAAATATTCGGAATAAAGAATCTTGTATATTATTTAAAAGCTCTAATCACTCCTTCTCCTAGGTCTGGGTGAACTGAATGTGTCAGTATTAAAATCACAGCAGTCATTCTAACATAAAAATCACCGAGGGAAACATGAAGATAGAATGCAGCAGGATTTTCTTCACAGTCTATAAAGTTTTCCTCTTGTTAAGCTTTAGAGATTTTCTAGTGTGTGCCCATATTAGCACTATTTCTAAAATATATGACAGTTGTTCACCTACCTAAAATAAGCGGAGTAGTACTGGGATAAGGGTGTGCCTGTACTAGCCATTCGAAATGAAATCCATTTTAAAAAGTAGAATTATGGCTTGTAAAGGTACTTTTGGTTGTATGTGATTTGCAGTATGCAAATTTGGAACTTGTTTTTTCCATTTGTTAAAGCACATCCCCACTCTTTTTTGGAAGAGACATATCTGAGTCTAGGGACATTGCTAACCTGAGCATGCACCACAGCACATGGGTCTTGCCCTGGTGTTTATCCATGAAATCCAATTCCCCATTCTTCCCTACACTCACCATCTTTTCTATCTGAACTTTCATGTTTGTGACAGGTTTAAGTGTACACAGCAAAGACTTACTGTTGTATTATTAGCTTGATATTTAATTCTAGGTATTTTTTCTTAGCAGAGTGTCACTTTCGTTTTGCAGGTTGTTAATGTACTAGAAAGTTCCATGACGTTTTCCCTGAATGAATGCACCAAGAACAGTTGGAAGCAAAGATGAGAGAAGTGTTGAGCTCTGTTCCCCAGCACTGGCCCACAGGGTTGCTCATGGCTTCATGCTCTCCATGGGAACCAAAAGTCAGAAGAGTCCAGAAGAGCCACATCAACTGCTCTAACAGTTCTGATTGGAAAAGGCTTCTTATTAGCTCTCTCTGCTTTGGAACATTGAAACACAGCATTCATCAATTACTTCAATTTTACCTTGTGCCTATTTTTATTTATTTATTTATTTATTGGTCCTGGGTATCGAACTCAGTACCTTGTGCTTCCAAGGCAGGTGCTGTGCCACTGAGCTACATCCCCGGCCCTGTGCCTACTTTTAAAGTTACTTACTCTTCTATGGAAATATTTACTTATACTGGTAGTGTAAAAGTATGAGTTTAGGAAATATAGTAATCTTTAGGCTAATTTTCTACGTGTAAATGTTTAAAAGGTCATATAATTTTACTTTTTGTCTTGAATATTCATAAGTAAGTAATAGGCCCTGGAGAATCTAATAACAAATAATACTCAGGTTAAGCAGTTGTAGGACTACCAGCTTCTTGCGAGGGACATGGAATTTGGTTGCATGACTCTGATTATTGAAGTGGCCTTGTTCAGAAAACATATAATCAGCCACAGAAAGGGTTGGCAGTTAGTAGCTATGAAGTCAGATATTCAGGATCAAGAATTTAAGACCAAAAGAAATCTTTTTTTCTGCTATTGTATGCCCAGAACATAAAGTCAAAGAGAAAGTAGCAGCAAAACTTCAGCTTTGTAATAGAATTAGTCCATCCACTGTGCTTATAACCATAATGCTTTTGAGAATGCATGTTTGATGTCAAGGTGATGAAAGATCAGTAGCAAAAGCTGGGAGTCTGTGTGTGTGTGTGTGTGTGTGTGTGTGTGTGTGCTCGTGTGTGTGTGTTTATGTGTGTTTCCGTATATGAGAGTACCCTGCATGGTTTTGAGCTTTTGAGAGCTTATACAGCTTGACAAACATGTAGTTTGAATCCAAATCTAGTTTACAGTGATAAACATTTTGCTTATAATCTCTACTGCAGAGCGTAATGTTTGAAAACAGCCTTAATTTGCTGAAAACACAAAATATTTATGTGAAACTCATGAGTTTTTCTCTGATTTTTAAGGGTGTATAAATCATTGTCACTATCTCTAAAAGGTGCTTCTTAAGGTCAAATTCTATTGCGGGACATCAGCAGAGATAGAGTGCATGGTAAGATAGCTGTAATCTTAAAGCTGTGCTATCTTTACCACTTTTGCTTTGCTCTCTTTGTTGGTGGCCAATGTAGAGAGAAGGTGATTTCTTTCTTTTATCGGTTTCTATTTGTGTAGTAAACTTTGCTTTCTTATCTTTTCCAATTTGCTAACAACAATGAGTTTACCTTACTTGCTGATCATTGCATAATTTTTGTACTTCAAATAACGCCATTTATGATAACAGCAATGATCATGAAGATCTCAAGGCTTTTTCTGTAATTTAAAAATAAAAATGAGTCCTTAACTTCCTTGTACATTTAGAGCTTCACCAGTCATCAATGTTTCTCTTAGTTTATTTCTCCCACATACTATAGTCAATGTCATCGCATTGGTTTATTTTTTCTAAAATTTATGGTGTAAATATGAGACTCTTCTTTGCATTGTAAGTATCTCTAAGGTAAATAACAATGTATTTGATGTGAGTGATATAATATTAAATCCAGACACACTAATATTATAAGATGTAGATTAAACTCTGTCAAGTGGTAGCAAATAGAAATGATCCTAAAAAGTTCTGAATTAAAAAAAGTAAATTGTTGCTGTTTATATTGTTAATGACTGTTTTATAATCATACTGTCTACTACTGGTATATCACCCAAAATCATCATCTCACAACAAAGCCCTTTTTAAATTTTTAATTATATTCATAGACCATGGGCCTATGGAGTAAAATTGACATATAACTTGCTGATTTCAGGTAATAGAAATTGTCTCTCTGAAATAAAAATGAAAACAATTATATATATATATACATATAAAACATAAAATTTATTTATATATGATCTATATAATATATATGATAGAAAATTGTTGGTGGAAAACTATGTGGGCAAATGTTACTAACTTGTTTTATCTATATTGGTAATTCTTTGGGGGCATTTCAGTGTATGGTAGTGCATATATCCAATTAATAGTAATAATAAGCACTGCCTATGAATTCTCACTTCTACAGAAGTGAGGCTGAATAGAGCTATACATGAGTGACTGTCTGAATAACAATGACATATGGAATAGGTATGGCATACATTTGTGCTTCAAGCTTACAGACCATATTATTTTTAGACTGTTCTAAATTATTATTATAAATACAATTTTACAATTATATTGCTGATCAAACAGTTCTGTCATTTTCAGATGCTTACAGTGTAAGAGTATTTTGGAATTCTAAATATGATAATAAAATGTCTCTTCATTTTTCTCAGGATTTCATGGGTTTATAAAAATTTGTGTTTCTTGAGAGTACTTAATTTGACTTGGCCTATTCTGCCTCTGACTATCTCTTTCCCATTGGCCAGTCTAATATACACTTCTAAGGTATCTTTTAACTATTACTTTTACTTCAGCTATATTCAATTAGTAGTACTATATTAGCAAAGTTCTGGCAAATGTCCATTGCATTCATTACATCAATTTTATACACAATCATTCAATTTGTCCTTCCTATCTTTACTCCTTTACCATTAAAATGTAAGGTATGAGTGCAAAACCACACCAAGGGAAGCTTGGCTATTATGGTTTGGATTCCAAAGATTTCCTAAAGCCCAGGTGTCAGGGTCTATTTGGAGGAAGTACTTCATTGCAGTTCTCTTGAAGGATATGACTGCTAATCACGGTCCAGTAACTGGAATGGATTGAGAAACGCCTAGCAGATCAGAGAAGTTTAGCTCTGGGGGTATCTGTCGATGACTGACAAGCAAGCCAGCAAACTGAGGTGGGGAGGGCCAGCCTTGGAAGCACATGGTGCCAGCCAGTGGGCTTGTAGCTTGGGCAGGATGAAGGAGGCGGAGCTAGAAGTGGGCCTCCCTGTTTGGGAAGAGCTCCGGTTTGTCGTTGCCTTTGGACATTAGACTCCCATTTCATGAGCATTCCCACACACACTTCTGTAGGTGAGAGACTCTGCAGTTCTCTCCCAGGGCTTCAGGTTTGCACTGTCTCCCTGTTCCCTCTCATTCAAAAGCTTTGGCCTCCTCAGGCTGGCCAGCTACTGGAGCATTTCCACTCTCCAGTGGGCAGATGGCCACTGTGGATTCTTCTGCCTCTGATGCTGCAGATGGCCATTGTGAACCCTCCCACTTCTGATCCTGTAAGTCTATCTAGTGAACCACATTGCACAATCATACATATATTTTCTATTGATTCTGTCCTATAGTGAACCTTAACCTTGTTTATTGATTCCTTGTGTATCATGGTTTCTGTATTTATGGATCTAGAATAGCATCTGTTTGCCAAAATTATTGATATAAGAGGATATTTAGTCTGATCAAATGTTCATGACTTTTTCCTTCCTTCCTTCCTTCCTTCCTTCCTTCCTTCCTTCCTTCCTTCCTTCCTTCCTTCCTTCCTTCCTTCTTTCTTTCTTTCTTTCTTTCTTTCTTTCTTTCTTTCTTTCTTTCTTTCTTTCTTTCTTTCTTCCATGAGACTGAGTCTCACTATGTAATCCAGTCTGGCCTTGAACTCACTATGTAGCCCAGGCTGACCTCCACCATGTGATGATCTTCCTGCCTCAGCCTTTCAAGTGCTGGGATTACAGGTAGGTGCCCCAAAACCTGGTCACAACAGTTTTACTTTAATTTAAGCATTGTTGATGGGTTGATTTTAACATCTTTAGGTTTGTTAGGTAAACAGTGACAAACTAGTAAAGAACACTGCTAGTTTGAATCTGGGGATTCCGGGTGAGACTTCCTGGAATAATTACAGGAGAGAGTGTGAGCCCAGTTTATTGAGCTGCACCTTTTAAGGATAGGGTAGGGTGGTTAGTGCAGAGGGCTTAGGTGGGGTGATGAAAGAGTATGGTAAATTGGGCGATGAAGAATGACTGACTGCAGCAAAGAGTGCAGTCACCTAGCAGGGGGTGAGTGTGTCCTGTCCTATGCATTATTTCCAGGCTAAGGCAGGGGTCCTGAGGATGTAGGAACCTGCTGTGATAGTTCCTGGAGCTCAGGAACTTGGAGCACTGTGGAGAAACAGACAGGAGTCAGATCCACCAAGGTTCTTAAAGACCATAGAGGCAATTGAATAGAGCCTGTATCCTGATGGAATCATTTTTCAATTTCTCATTCAGAATATTATAAACTTAGTATCTCTGGAGGTGGCCCATTTCATGCTTAGAATGCACATACTATCTCATTGGTCAGAGACATACTTTATGCTGCTTATTGCTGAACTGAAATATGTATAGAGAAGCCACCGAACTGTTGAATAAAACAGCTGCCTGTGGGAGACCGCTGAGAGACCTGCCGTCGGCGTCCATTTTGTAATATATCAGCCATCTTAAAAGTCTTCTTGAATTAAGTTTCAGTTTCTATTTTAAGTTTCTGTTTTTCTGAGTTAGGTTTCTGTTTCCTGTAAGTCACGTGCTATCTGGACCTCCCTCCGTTACTTAGTTACCTGCTGATGTCAACCTCCCCATTTCCGCACCGTATATATACCCAAGGTTTCCGCCTAATAAACGAGACGTGATCAGAATCCTGTCTTGTCTCCATTTCTTGTGTCTCTTGTCCCTTTCTCATCCCCACTCCCCCTCTAGGGTCTCCGTTGATTTACCCACGGGTCGGGTCAAGTGGCGCCCAATGTGGGGCTCGAGAATGGGGGATCCAGTGAGAGACGTTGTTCGTGGAGCCGGCTACAAAAACAGAAAACAAAGGAGGATCGGATGGCGCGGGAGCCTGCCGCGTCTGCCACAGCTCGGTAAGTAAACAGCGATTATGGGATAAGCAATGAGTCAACATGAGATATTTGTTGAAGGCCTAGGAAAGGCTTTAAAGGTACAAGGAGTAAAGGTTAAGATTAAACAATTGTGTGAGTTTTTTGATTATATTAAAGAAGTTTGCCCTTGGTTCCCTACTGAAGGGACCATCAACATGAAATGATGGAAAAGGGTTGGTGATACTGTTAAAAGACTACTGTACGGCCTTTGGGCCTAAAAAGGTTCCAGTAACTGCCTTTTCATACTGGAACTTAATTGATGAGATTATATCACAAAGACATTGTGATCCTGTGGTTGCTAATGTGGTCAAGAAGGGCAAAAATATTTTACAAGAAGATTTACTAAAGACTAGTTCAAAACAGGATATAACTCATAAACAAACAGTTGTAAATAAGGGAAATGAAGACCTTATGTCTTTTGAGAGTGATAGTGAGGACGAAAAGGCAAACGGATTAAGAACAAAGAGTCCTCTGGAGTTGACATGAAAAAGACGAGGCTTTCAAAAACCGGTTTGAACCGGTTTGAATCCGGTCTGAAATCGGAAGTTACATCCAGTCCTTGTGACTTGAGAGGGGCTAAACCTAAGGTTAAAATATACCCTGACTTGTCAGAAGTTCTAGAAGCCAAAATGGATGATGATGATGTGGACTGGAATGATTTGGCAGAGGAGGCTGCCAAGTATCGTAATCCAGAGCTACGGCCTGGGCCCCTCCCACTGCCATCTTGGCCGCCCAATGTCCTCTGCCATATGGCACCAATCCCAACGTTCCCCCTTTGGTATATCCGGTTCTTGACCCCAGAAAAGAATTAAGGGATAAAATTGAGCTTCTTAAGGAGCAAATAAAGTTAGAAAAGGAACACCAAGACCTTATAGCTCAATTAGAAAAATTGAAGATAGGGAAGTCTACTGCTCAAAGCGAGACCAAACCAGAGACCCCTCATAATCCAAACCTGCCCGTAAGGGGCATAATCCCAAAGTCTTCCCCCAGATTAGATTCTACAATAGATCTAGATGATATAGAAGCATTCCCGGTGTCTGAAAGATGCACAAGAAAAAACCTACCGCCATCTTACCGCTTTTTATTTTAAAATGATAAAACAACTAAAAGCGGCAGTAGCCCAATACAGAGCTACAGCTCCCTATACTACAGCAATCCTGGATTCTATAGCTACTAATTGACTTACTCCTGGGGACTGGCAAACACTAGCCAGAGCAACCCTTTCAGAAGGAGATTATCTCCTATGGAAATCAGAATATATGGAAAACTGCAAAGATACTGCTAGACGTAATGCTCAAGCAGGCAATGGATGGAATTTTGATATGTTAGCAGGAGATGGCATTTATGCTACTAATGATGACCAGATGCAATGTGATGCAGGGCTTTATGCACAAATCCAAGCAGCTGCTACTAGAGCGTGGAGGAAGCCCTCTAAAGGGGACATGAGTTCTTCTCTCACTGGTATTAAACAAGGGCCAGATGAGCCTTTCGCACTTTGTCCATCGCTTACTTACCGCAGCTGGTAGAATCTTTGGTAGCGCTGATGCAGGCACAGATTTTGCTAGACAATTGGCCTTTGAAAACGCTAATGCTGCCTGCCAGGCTGCCATTTGGCCATATAGAAAAAAGACTGATTTAACAGGCTATATACGCCTCTGCTCTGACACTGGAGCTGCTTACCAACAGGGCCTTGCTATGGCTGCTGCTCTACAAGGGTATACAGTCCGACAGTTCTTATCAAAACAAAATAGAAACAAATGCTTTACTTGTGGGAAAACTGGTCATTTTGCCAAAAACTGCAGGAAAGGTTCCACTAACAACCCTACAACAAAGACACCAGGAATATGCCCTAGATGCAAGAGAGGAAAACATTGGTCTAATGAATGCAGATCCAAAAGGGATGCTGAAGGCAAGGAATTACCCCTGATGCAGGGAAACGGAAATTGGGGCCAGCTCCAGGCCCCAAAATCCAAACAAATCTTTGGGGCACTCAGCTTTGTTCCACAAAACAACAATCCATTTCATACCTGTACAGAGCCACAGCAGGGAGCGCAGGACTGGACCTCAGTTCCACCACCCACACAGTATTAACCCCTGAAATGGGAGATCAAATTCTCCCTACGGGAATCTATGGCCCCCTACCTAAGGACACATTTGGCCTTATAGTAGGATGCAGCAGTTCTACACTTAATGGATTACAAGTTTTTCCTGGAGTAATAGATAATGATTATAATGGTGAAATAAAAGTCATGACTTCCTCTCCCAAAAACATTAATACCATTATGAAGGGACAAAAGTTTGCCTAATTATTACTTTTACTGTTAATTTCCACATCCAATAAAATAATGTCAAAACTAAGAGGTAACAAGGGATTTGGATCATCAGATGTTTATTGGGCAGAGGCTATTTCAATGCAAAAACCTCTTATGTCCCTGTGGTTAGATGGCAAAGAGTTTTCAGGGCTAATAGACATGAGGGCAGATGTCACTATCATTAAAAAAGAAGATTGGCCCTACAAATTGGCCCCTAGATGCCACCATGACTCATCTTAAAGGAATAGGCCAAAGCCAAAATCCAGAAAAAAGTTCAAAACTTTTGACTTGGAAGGACAAAGAAGATAACCAAGGCACTATACAACCTTATGTTATAGCTGGACTGCCAATAAATCTGTGGGGCAGGGATTTATTGTCTCAAATGGGGATCATCATGGGAAGCCCTAATACTGTTGTTACCGCCCAGATGTTAAAAAATGGATATCTACCAGGCCAAGGCCTGGGAAAAAACAATACAGGTATTACACAACCCACAGAGGCCACTACCAATACCAATAGAAATGGGTTGGGCCATTTTTTCATAGGGACCATTGATCCTCCTGTGATCCATGCAGAAAAAATTACATGGTTATCTGAGGAACCTGTATGGATCGACCAATGGCCCCTCACCTCTGAAAAGTTACTGGCTGCGCAACAACTGGTGCAGGAGCAGCTTAAAGCTGGCCATGTTATTCCAAGCAGTTCCCCATGGAATACTCCTATTTTTGTCGTTAAGAAAAAATCTGGTAAATGGTGCCTGTTACAAGATCTTAGAGCAGTAAACAAAACTATGGTCTTGATGGGAGCCTTACAGCCAGGCCTTCCTTCACCTGTTGCTATACCTTTAGGCTATTTCAAGGTCATCATAGATTTAAAGGATTGCTTTTTCACTATCCCCTTACATCCAGATGATCAAAAATGTTTTGCCTGTAGCCTACCTGCTGTTAATTTTAGGGAACCTATGAAAAGATTCCAATGGTGTGTTTTACCTCAAGGTATGGCTAACAGTCCTACCCTCTGCCAATCCTTTGTTGCTTCTGCAATACAATCTGTAAGAGACCATTGGCCAGACATATACATTATTCACTATATGGATGACATCCTCATAGCAGGAAAGACTGGCAAAGAGGTTTTAAAGTGCAATGATGCATTGCGTGTTGCCTTGCAATACAGAGGATTAGAGATAGCTCCTGACAAAGTCCAACTTACCGATCCATATACATATCTAGGTTTCCAAATGAGGGGGCCTCGGGTCTCCTCTCAAAAATTACAATTAAGGTTAGATAAACTCAAGACCCTAAACGATTTCCAAAAACTTCTTGGGGACATTAACTGGCTTATGCCCTACTTAAAGCTTAGCAAGAATGACTTAAAACCCCTTTATGACATATTACATGGCAATGCCGACCCCACATCCCTCTGTGAGCTCACACTAGAGGGAAGACTGGCTATTCATACAGTAGAACAGGCTATTCATTCTCAAACTGTTACCTTCATAGATTATAAGCCCCTAAAGTTCATTATATGTAAAACAACACTCTCCCCAAACGCTGTCTTTTGGCAGACAGCACCCCTGATGTGGCTTCATTTACCCGCTATGCCCAAAAAGGTCATTGAGCCATATTATCAGGCAGTCTCTAACCTTATAATTTCAGGGAAAGAGCAAGGAAAATGCTACTTTGGCAAAGAGCCTGACATTATTTTACAACCTTATACCAAAGAACAAATTAATTGGCTCATGCAAACTACAGATTTTTGGCCTATTGCTCTGGTTTCCTATGCAGGGCTCACAGACAACCATTACCCCCCGGACAAACTCATTGAATTTGCCGATAGACATGATTTTGTTTTCCCTACAATCACAGCATTTCACCCCTTAAAAAATGCCCTACTGGTATTTACTGATGGCTCTTCTACGGGAGTAGCCACTTATGTTTTCCAAGATAAAACTATAACTTTCAAGACACACAATACATCTGCTCAACTAACGGAACTGCATGCTGTCACCGCAGTTCTCTCTGCATTCCGTACTCAATCCCTCAACATCTATAAAGATAGTGCATATATTGCACATTCTGTTCCTTTACTAGAAACATAGGGGGAGGTTACTATCAAAACTACAAATGTTACTATAAGTTTGCGGTGATACCCAACACCTATGGCCAGCCAGGATCATGTCCCACGAAATATAGTATTTACTATACTAAAATGCATTATTCCTCTTATTAGTCAGTACAAAAATGCATAAAAAGAATAATAAAACCTACTTTACAGCCATATTACAGCACACTTCCGTTGGCACCTTTAGGGGTGACTGCTCCACTATTCCACGGGTTTTGGAAAATTATAAATATGCTCAGGCTTCATGCAGTGGCACCCCAGGTAGACCGGTGTGCTAAAACAAGGTCGCCCCGATACATATTTCTGATGGTGGCAGACCGCAAGACAAAATAAAAAAAATTGAGGTACAAAAACGAATAGAGGACATTATAATACAGACATCCCCAAAAATCAATTATCACCTTCTAGCACTCCCCAAATCATGAGGAATTGATTTAGACACCCAAACCTTGGACATTCTGATGGCCTCTTTAATGGCCCTTAATGCTTCTAACCCTAACTTAGCTAAAGATTGCTGGCTATGTATGACCTTGGGCACCCCTATGCCCCTCGCCATTCCTTCAGATTTCCCTCCAATGAGGTTACAAACCTCACTCATCTCAATTGTACTGCTGGGCTGCCGTTTAGAGTTCAACCCCTGGCCTTTAAGTTTGCTTCCTGTATGCAAGGAGATTTCCCAAACAACAGTTATGAGGTTGATGTCGGATTCGTCATCTTTGCCAACTGTAGTTAAATAGTTAATTATAGTTCCCCTCTTTGTCCTGCAAAAGGACAAATATTCATATGTGGGGGAAACATAGCTTTCACCTTCTTACCTACCAATTGGACAGGGTTATGTGCTATGGCTACCTTATTACCTGACATAGACATTATATCTGGGGATAAACCCATTCCCATCCCCAGCCTTGATTATGCTGCAGGCCATAAAAAAAGAGCAGTTATACTTATTCCTTTATTAGTAGAATTAAAAATCTCGGGAGCCCTGGCCACAGGTTCGGCAGGACTAGGAGTTACTATACACTCTTATGTCAAGCTCTCTAATCAATTGATTAATGATGTCCAGGCCTTGTCTAGTACTATTCAAGATATTTAAGATCAAATAGATTCCTTAGTGGAGGTAGTCCTCCAAAATAAAAGAGGATTAGATCTTTTAACTGCAAAACAGGGAGGGATTTGCTTGGCCTTACAAAAACGCTGTTGCTTCTATATAAGCAAGTCTGGCATTGTTTGAGATAAGATAAAAAAGCTCCAAAAAGACCTTATAAAGAGACCAAAAGAGTTATTCAAAAACCTACTCTGGAGTGCATAAAACAAAATCTTACTCTACCTTCTCCCCCTGCTGGGACCTTTGGTTGTGTTATTAGTGATTCTTTTGTTAGGACCTTGTCTTTTTAACAAATTGATGGCCTTTATTAGACAACAAATAGATGCTATAAAAATGAAGCAAATTCAGGTCCATTATCACAGGCTTAAAATGGCCGATAGAGATAACTGCACAGACCTTGAGAAAGCAGATTATGATGATGCCCAATAAAATCACTGGGCTGTTTTGGCTTCCTCACCTCGGTGCGCTGGACGGGATAGCCAGAGACGGGCAACCGGAGCTCACGTGTGTCACCAACCACCGCCTAAGACGGGAACTGGGCCTTTTACAGCCTTGCCTTCCAATGACGGGTAAGGTGTAGGTTGGCCCCACATAAAAGCATCTTGACCTAAGACAGGCACAGTCCCCTCAAGAAAAAATAGTCTTTTTATTATTAAAATAAAAAAGGGGGACCTGTGGGAGACCGCTGAGAGACCTGTAGTCGGTGTCCATTTTGTAATATATCAGCCATCTTAAAAGTCTTCTTGAATTAAGTTTCAGTTTCTTTCTTAAGTTAAGTTTCTGTTTTTCTGAGTTAGGTTTCTGTTTCCCGTAAGTCACGTGGTATCTGGACCTCCCTCCATTGCTTAGTTACCCACTGACGTCAACCTCCCCGTTTCCGCACCGTATATATACCCGAGGTTTCCGCCTAATAAACGAGACGTGATCAGAATCCTGTCTTGTCTCCATTTCTTGTGTCTCTTGTCCCTTTCTCATCCCCACTCCCCCTCTAGGGTCTCCGTTGATTTACCCGTGGGTCGGGTCAGCTGCCAATGCAGGGGATGTTTAACCTGGAAAACAGTGCATGTGACTACACCTTTCTCTAAAAATATTTGAAAGAATGTCACTTAGAAGAAACACAGAGTATTCATTGCACTTCTAAATGAGCAAAATGAACCAAAGGTAAATGACACATAAGAGTACACTGACCTCCTGGTAAGGAAATTACACTTTTCTAATTGTACTCTGTTTCTTTCTGGTCAGCATAGATGTTCTAGTAATAAAGCCCAAGTCTCTATGTAGGTTTTGTTTTAGTCCCAAAGATAAGCAGAGACAGTTCTGTAGTGTATTACCGGAGACAATTTATTAGTAATCCTTACAAATTGTAAGTTATGTGTACACACACACACACACACACACACACACATATATATAGTCTATATAACTTTAAGATTTTCTACCACATCCCCCACTCACCCAGTGATGCCAAGGCAGCCCCGGGAGGATTCTGAACATCCTGTGGAAATTCTTGCAGATTGTCACTGGCAATTTTACAACACAATCAACTTAGAAAATTAGTTAAATCTGGGAACACTTACTATTAATGAAGAGATGCTAATTACTAGTGATTAATCTTTTCTTACAAGTGAAAGATAATATATTTAGAAATGTATTTCAGAATTTTTTTGGAAGCTATGTTCCATTTATTCATGTTTAGTTTTCAAAATTGAATTTATTTTTATTTGTGAAAACTGGGGCAGTTTTTTCATCTTCCCTTTCTGGCAACATTTCTCGAACTCATGACCGTTGTGTGACAAGAACGGTGGTGGAGTTGCTCAGTCCACCATACGTAAGAGCGTAGGACCGATCAGACAACTTGGTGGGCTCAGCAACTCCGCTGGAGATAACAGTGTGTAGTGTAACTGTCATTATTAACCCGTGTCATTTTGTTTTGAGGTCATGTACTGTTTTGGTTGTTTTCAGGTTGTTTTGATTTTGTCTTCATTGTTGTTTTGCTAATTTTCTTGGTTTTATTTTAATTTAACCCTTGTGAATATTTCACAAAAATATACATATAAAATCAAAATAAAGCTATACAGTCCGACTAAATACCCAATCCAACAGATATGAGTAGTCAGAAGTTCAAACATGGGTAAGTTATGTTAAGTGGCTGATGAGGTGGTCTGCATAATGAAAGGGCTAACAAAAATCAATTTTGAATTAAAAAGCATTTTAGCTTTGTTTCCACAGAGAATTTGGGAACCTATAATATAGTGAAAGGGTAACAGGCACTGATCAGTACAATGTCCAATATAGTTTCCTAAATTGAAACTATTTACTGTATATACAAGTATATCATATTTCCTTCTGCTGTTTTCTTTTTTCTTCTTTCTTTCCTCCCTCCCTTCTTCCCATATTCTTTCTTTATTCCTTTGACTGTTCTTTTGCTTCTTTCATTTCCTCCCTCCCTCGCTCCTTCCTTCCTTCCTTCTTTCAACTTCTTACAATGACTGGTTCTTTCTTGTCCATGAGCTCTGCATTTAAAAGTCACTTCAACAGGAAGCATTTTCCTGACTTTAAGCAAAACATCTAATTAGTCTATAAATCCCATTCATTATTTTTATTAAATTATCTAAACGTGATTTTTAGTCTCCTAGCAAATACATTTCTTCATAGTTTTTCATCCTCACTAGGATGTAAGTTTTATTACACCAAAAATAACCTTCAGCTCACTGATCACTGTGCTCTCTGGATGTAGCATAGGCCGTAATGTCTGTGTAGGTATATATTCCAGTGTCTGAAGATATTTGGGTAAATGTCGGGTATACACTTTCAAAACTAGTATTATTCTGTAAATCACCATTTATTGATAATTTTTTGTACTTGGAATTTGGTGCTATAAATTCAAAATCAATACTAGACCCAACTAATTTGATTGAACCAAAATGAATGAGAAATGGAGTTACTGATATTTTATGCCAAATTTGAACTTAGTATTTATTTTACTATCTGATAAAAATTATTAATACTTCCATGTATTTGAGGTACAACATTCTTTTAATTTTCAGCCAGAGATTTTCTATGAAAATATCCAAAATCTGGACCATTGTTTCCTCATTTTTTCTTGTTGATTATGGGTACTCTTCAGCTATAATGAGATAAATAACTTGCTCAAAGTAAAATGAAAATATATATACATATTTGTAAGTGATAATTCTATTCATAGAAAATGTTTTTACATAAATTTCAAATTACTTAATTACTTCTGTCAAATATTTGTTTCAATTTTAAAAAATATTAAATCTGAAAAAAACTATTGACTGTAAGAAGTTCTATTGTTTTTGAATCTTTTTTAAAAAAATACCTAGTTTAGGGGAATCTCTTTTGTTAGAATTGAATAAAAACTGACTTCTAAATTAGAGTTAATTAAATAGATTTTATTTTTAAAAAGCTCCCAATCTCCCAATTTTTTTTCTTTCCAAAAGATCCAAACTGAAAGCCATAGATGCCTACTGAATAATGCAGGAAGAGCACCTTAGGCGTATATTTCATATGAAAATAGCCTATCTTTGGCATTTAGGAACTACAGGCAAAGGAAGAAAAATGAGGCTGGTTTTATTACCCAAAGGAAAACCAGTCACAACGCTTGTCAGATCTATGAACATTTTCCTACTGAGGGAAATCTTTCAAAAAATGAAATCTTGTTGGTGACTATCTTGCAGTGTACTCAATTAAAATTGTTAGATTTCTTTCCTAAGAAATGTCAGATGTTGTCATGATGAGGTATCTGACAACTTCACCCAGTAAATGAATATGTTTACACCATACAGTCTGCATTTATGAGGGACAGAGATCAAAAAGGAATGATGAATACCTCGTGGATACTCATTCTAATATTTGGGGCAAGTTCTTTGACCATAAACTATTACCTTTGCTGCTTCATCTTCTGAAATTTAACACATTATAGAATTTTATATTTTACTATTGTAGATGAAATCCAATTGGTTTAAGCAAAGGCTAGAAGAGAATTTGAAAAAAATCTGCCTCATCAAATATTATTTGAGAACAGGTATAATCGACTGTTCTGTTGTCTACAACAAAACCTCTGATTTTAGCTACTGTAAAGGACTAGCAGTAGTACTGAATAAGATGATAACTGGATGACTTAGATTGTTCTATTCGGAAAATGTTACATTTCTGAGATTTTACCACCTTCCTTTTCATATAGAAAGTTAGATTAAAGAAAGTTTTTGTGGATACAGAAAGGGCAAATTTCTCTATTGGTAATCTACTCCGTCTTCAACTCTTCTGTTAACTCTTGCTCCAGTACTCAGCGTGTTACTGCATGAAGGGTCCTCTGGGATTCTTTCAAGGTTCTTGGTGTCCCAAACAAAGAATTGGACATGACCCACAGAAAAGGCAGTGCAGGTTTACATTTATTGAAAGTGGAAAAGAAGTTCACTGCACACGGTGAAAGCGGGCCAACAAAGAGACTCACAAAGTCTTAAGGACAAGAGAGTAGTGTTTCCTACATATGAAATTCCTGGCTTGGCTGTTTTTCTTCCTGCATATGAGGTGTTGAGGAAGTTGACCTATCAAACACTTACTTGATTTGGCACCAGATTTAAACTATGCTATGGGAACACTTGCTTGGGTGTCAAATTGACATAAATAAAACTTTGAAAGTAGTACTTTTGGGATAGGTCCTGTCAGATTTACATAAGGGATTGAAAATACCATTTTCTGATTTGTTCTGTGTAAAATGCTTGGGAGGCTAACAGTCACTTCTGGTCATATTCTTAGGGTTTTTATGATCTTTGATACATTCTGCCCAGTTATTTGTACATCCTGCCCCAACTCTAATCTCCTGCCTCAAGCAGAGGCATAGGCCTAAGGCCAATATCTACTGCTAAGAAATGCAAAGAGTACTGTACCCATTTTAGACTGAAGAACTCAGGAGAAACTAAGTAAAAAGCACAGCTTTTCTAGCCTAATTCGCATTTTCAGAATGTGATTTTTATGGTATCCTTAACCCTAATATTTGGTAACCAGTTATCTCTAATTTTAGCCAGTGT
This sequence comes from Dinomys branickii, assembly GCA_004027595.1. Taxonomy (NCBI): domain Eukaryota; kingdom Metazoa; phylum Chordata; class Mammalia; order Rodentia; family Dinomyidae; genus Dinomys; species Dinomys branickii. The sequence continues at coordinate 61,571 of PVLD010001129.1, forward strand.
TGTATAAACTATTGATTCTAATTATTACAAAGAGCTATAAATTGTTAAAACAAGGAATATTTCTTATTAATTAATTTTATAATTCTATTGGCATTGCCTCTGAATTTTTATTTAAAAATAGTGATACTACTTGTAAATGGCTTTGATTCCAGTATTCTAATGTAGATTTTGGCTGAAGATGTCAGTCCCTACATTTATTCAGATGAGACTGTGATTAATTTTATCAATATTGATTGCAGTTTTGTGAATACGCTTTTATATCATTCATCTTTAGGGAGGAATAACAGTCCACTTGTGTATTCAAAGGACTCCCTTCTCAAGGGATATCTGACATAGTTTTGCAATGATTTTAGGTATGCCTTATTTTTCTGACATTTTAAGTTTTTCACTCTATTTCTATTTCTGTTATAATTTCACATACCTCAGGTTTTCTTTTAGATAAGAAGTGTAAAATGTTCTACATATATCTCATATTTGCCTTTTCTGGTTATAGGGACTTCACAGAACAAAGGAAGCAACAGTGAACACCATAGCCTAGGATCGGAAGAAGGAAAAGGTTTGTTGCTTTATTTTTGTTATTTCATTTTCACCTCTCAAGTGAATGAGTCCATTTGTGTTACTCTGATTTTTTACTTCACATATTTTAAAACAATCTATGAGTGCATTTTACAATGAGCTCCTTGTTTCATTGTAACTGAAAATAATAATTCATCTCAGTAAGGCAATATAGCATTAATGCCAAGGCATCATTAAAACAAAATACTCTGGAAAGAATCAGCTTTGAAAAGGAGTCTAAGTAATAGAGGGTCACACATAAACGACTCATCAACACAAAGAATTTGTTTAGCTAAGAAAATTCTCCATTGGAGATGCTGACTATAATCAATACAATATTTGTGAAAAGAAGGTCAGACTCTGGAATGCAAATGGTAGGTGAAACTATCACTTAATAAAGGTCAGTTTCTTGGCAGTGATGGCTGAAATTCATAGTATGAAGTTAACTGTGAAAATATCTAATTTTGAAATCTATCTTCTGAAACTGGATTGAAAAGATTAACTACAAATTACAAAATGATTTTAGGATTGTCTTCCACACTTACAAATGTTCTGTGCATTTTTAAAGTTGTGTAACGAAAGAATTATGGAAAGCTAAAGCTGAAACTGTACTGAGACATCAAATCCAATGTGTTCATTCAGAGGCAAATACTCTGCTACTCCACCTGCGTTTACTTTAGTTTTACAAATGTCAAATCTGATTTCAGACACTCTTCAAATATATGTTTATTTGCCCATTAAATACATATAATTCTGTTTCAAATTTACTTTACACATATTTTCTAGCAATGCGGTATATTTAGTTGTTTGCTTTACCCTACATATTTCCACTTCCCTAGTTAAATAGGCTCATGGTTTAGATATGGAGAAAAAGACACACAAAGTAGGCCTCCACCCTCAGAAAAAAGGCAAATACTAACTTCCAGATCAAACACTGAGTCTGCATCCTTCTTTTTGCAATACCCTAACGGCATATCATGAAGAGTTTGCCTTACGACTACCGAAAGGAAGACAGAAATCCAGTTAGGCAACTGTCTGTGTGTGATGTCAGCTTAAAATAAGGCCTTTGAGATAAATGACTACATCAAGGCTAGAGAACCAGAGAGAAACCTTTATATTCACACACAGGCTTGTTCTGTGGGCTGAATTTCATGAAAGAAGAAAAGTTGGTGGACAAAGGCATCACCATGCTTTGGGCTGTACTTTTATAACTCTTCTAACCCTTATTTTTTAGGTTACCTCTAGGAAAAGTTTAAATTAATATTCCATATCTGAACTGCATATACCAGGTAAAAACCCTGTACAGTATAAGCTGTATGTCTAGGTAAAACATTTCAAACAGGATTGAATAAGTCCCCCTTTTATACTGATAACCACGTGTAGCTTCCCCTAAGTGTTGTTACTGATGCTGATTCTCATTACTGTTTGTCAAAGACCAGAAATGCTTGAATTTAAACTGTGTGGACCAGTGCCCAGTACCACACCCTCCTTACACACCTGTAAAGGTACAGGTTTCTTTCATGCAGGTTTCTTTCAACCAGTATCACCTTCAGCAAGATTCTCACTCCTTTTCACTACACACTTTTGGGTATTCTGTAGTGTTTCACTCACCTGTTTTATCTTTAGTGGAAATATGCAGCTTCTTTTTTGAATACAAGCAATGAGATAGATTTATTTCAAGGCCTCAGGATTGCATATGAAAATAAAAAATGGTGAACCACCACTGACCCCTGTTGATTCAAAACGGTGAGGTAGAAATTGGCCCAGTTTGTGGCTTATGAGGACATAGAACACCGATTCAAGTGTTTTCTTTTCTATTCCAATATTCAGGGAACATACCCTATGATAACTAATTTTGGTGACAGCTCGAATAAGAAACATTTAGGTCAGTGATAGCAAACGCTTTAGAGAGCGAGAGTCCAAACTGCAACCCTAAACCCACTTATTTATGCCAAGTGCCAGCGCTGCAATTACGCCTGAATATTTGGCAGCTGTGTCAGCTCGGTTCTCTTAAGGACAGACAGGGCTGTGAGTGCCCACTGCAGCATACCTGCCACAGCCTCCCAACCACTGGCCTAGGTGATTGCTTTAGAACACAGTTCTGACTGTGTCTGGATGATGTCCTTGCTGGGGAAGACCCACCTTGGTAGGGGTTAATACCAACCAATAGGTTTGTAGTTTAGATGGAATAAAACAGAAAACTAAAAAAGAATCTCGGTTCTGTGGCAGAGCTCTGGTCTTTGCCATCGCCTTTGGATGTTTATCTCTAGACTTCCTGCGCAGAATCATCAGCCTTCCGTCGCAGATGCTTTGGCGTCATGATGGGGACTCATGGGGCGCTCTACTGAGAACTGAGGCCTTAGACTTTTGGCTGCATCTCTCCGCTCTGCAGTGCACTGTCTGTTTTGCATTCTTCCATACCCGGCTCTACCTTGTAAATCCTATATAGCTCATATATTTTCTATTAAATCTGTTCCTTTAGTGAATGTTGATATGTTACTTTTATCAGAAAAATATGAAATCTTTCTCTCTAGAATATTTTAAAAATTTAGGCAAGTTTGTTAAAAATTCTATTAATTTCCTGGTTTTTGTATGTTTCTGTGTACACAGAAAACAAATAACAAACAACCACAGGCATACATGTGCATTTCCAGAGGCATTCGAGTACCATAGTATTTTTGGCTTTAATTGAACTTTACTTCTGAGTATAGCTACCTCTACTTTTTAATAAAGTTGTATGCTGAACTTCGTGTAAAGAAATGCATAGCAAAATATGTAAGCACATATCATGCAATTGAGTCCTTTTTAATCAGTGTAATGACAGGTATTCCAAATCGCCCCCTTTTACAGTTTAAATCTGTGCAGGACATTTTTATGGTGCAGTTCTCTATGGAGAAAGACCTGCAGACTTTTCGATATTAGAGCTGTGCCAGAATGCCCATAAATAATTCCTACTCTCCCACAAACAAGAGGGCTAGGAAATGTGCCGACACCGCAGATTTTTCCTGTTTGTCTCTGTTTGCATTCATATTACCATGAATGAGGATGGATTTCTAACATCCATTTCTATTATATGTATGAGTTGCAGCTGAAGAGTAAAATGAAAAATTTCCTCTGATTTAAACATCGGAGAGTCCCACATGCCTTTGTGTGGACAGAACATTTAGTATTTCAGCTTTTACTTTTCAGAATAGTTCAAAAAAGTTCCAGAGATTGCTGGAGGTTACAGTGCCGATAAGCACCATTTTGTTAGTCTAGTTATGGCCTTTCTGACTAATATTTTTAGAAGGACGAACTAGCTTTAATAAAACATTAGAGCTGAGGAAAAATTACATCAAAGTGACATGTTCATGAAGATTGAGAGTGAGTATTTTTTGGCCTTCTCTTCCCAATGTATAATTACACAATAACTGAACTAGAAAGTAGATTTCTTCCTAACCATAATTGAATTTAAAATAATGCTGATATTTAAGACACTATAGTCTTTGTTTGAGTAAATGTCGATTTATCTATATCTGAACTGATTTTTTTTAACTATCATAGTTAAAGATGTACCTTCCCACAGCATATTTTTGGTGGAGTATATATACCTGTATACAAAGAATTTAGCATCACACATTACAGATACTGGCCAAACAGGAATTACACAGTCAATGATAAAGTTGGAATGTGGTCCCCAAGACCTGGATTAGTGGAATTCTTTTAGAGACATAAAATTGTTTCCCTGTTGTTCACATCTTTGCATCTTAGGGAGAAAAAAGTTTTCTATGAAGAGCTGACGCTCGCCTCGCTGACTCTTCCTGATTTCTGCTGATGATAGCTGAAGCTGCATCCTTGGCAAGTCCCACTGCATACTGTCATCAGTCAGGTGGGAGCACATCCGGAATTAAATTAGAATCCAATGAGAAAACCTTATGTGTCAGGCAAAAATTCATTTTCTTGTTTAATCTGTAGAAATGCAACTGTTTTAAAGAGTTGCTACAGAAATATTTGAAAATATTACCATAGCCTATATCCAGAAGTCAAGAATGAAGACTATTTTTAAATGCCACTGTAAGATCAGATCAGGGTCAGAGTTGAAAATGACTCTGAGGTTTGTATGTTAACTGCTAATCAGATAAATACTGGGGATAAAGTGGGTTCAAAAGATTTTTTAAGGCAGAAGAAGAAATAAGTTAGATAATCTTTCTTCATATAGTCTGCAAGGAAGGGCCATATCTGGAGCAGAAATTTGAAATCCAGACCCCCAGGATATATGTTCATCAAGGCATACTTTTCACTACCTTGAAAAATAGGTGCTTTGTTTTTTATTACTGCTTGATGAGATTATAAATTGCATGGAATTTGATGACAGTTGGAAGCTTATGTTGGTATAAAAATTTTAAAGATTATAAATTCCTATACCTGACACATAAGTAATTTAGGAGGAAATCAGAAAGGGCGGTTTTCTTAAGAAAATTAATGGACTATTTCAGCAGGGTGACAGGAATTAAGAGAAAATACAGAAATGTATATCAAGTAGTAACATGAATTTGTCACTAGGCATGAGAAATTTTCAGGGTTAAAAAGAGCTAGCACCTCAGTTTTTGATGGAAGGATAATTAGGGTTTACAATCATGAGAATGTTGAAAAAATTGTGTTGCTAATCTCAAGGAGAAAAGGTAACCCAAAGGAACATTGATGTAGAGACATTCTAAAGTAACAAAGGGTAAGAGGCATGTTTGAAAAATACTGTGGAGGCTCAAAATTAAAAAAAAAATGTTAAAGACACCTTTCCATCGAACACCCTCAAAATATTCCCTATCATTTTGAATTCAGTTATCCCCTCTCTCTTGATGCTTTCTGAAACAGTTCTGGAAATCCTCTTTTGTGAGTGTCTTTAAGTTTAATGTCTTGCCTGCCTTTGTCTTCTGAATCAAATAAGAAAGGCCACAATTCATGATCATATTCACTTTGGTTAAGAGTCAGATATCACATGATGCCAGATCCCTTGAATTACATAAATGGTGATACATCATGTTTTTATTAGCTTGCCTTTCCACTGGATGGAACTTGGAAGCAGAATTCACAGTATTTTTGATCATATTGGGTAAAGACATTATTCAAGGAGAACTTCCAGCACTGCTTCAGACAGTGGCAAAAATGACAGTTAAGTGTATTTGAAGTAAGAGTAAAATTTCTTAGGGGTATTAATGGCAAGTGTGTTTTATTGTACTAAGTTTTAAAGTGTTAATTTTTATTGTATATTTCAGTCACCTTTTATATTTTACCTGTAAATCAAGACCATCCTCAAGTCTATCAACATTCTTTTATTTATCTGATTATTAGTTTTCATTTGTTTCGTTTTCATACATGAATATCTCTGAATTAATCCCAGACCTTTGCTAAATACCTGTACAGTGACTTCACATAAGCTGGTTGACAAAATCTGACTATTATGAAAAATATCTTTTAGAATTATTGCATCTATTGCAGCCTGGGTGGGCTGATGACTATGGTGTGTATCATCCCGGTATCTCTGCTGCTTCATCCTGAGGGTCCTGCCCTGTGTCTTGTCTTTCATTTGACTAGACATTATCTCATCTACTTATTTTTATCAGTTGTGTGTATACGTCAGGTACTATTGCAAGCACTAGGAATACACAAGAAAGGACAAAAAGAGACAAAACTTGTCACTGTCATTGACCTGACATTCTAATAGTGGTCATTGGAAAATCTTCCTTCAATAGTCTTTAGCTCCATGTGAGTGACTCTTACAAAATTTGAAAACATAAATGAAAAAAAGAAAAGAAACAAGTTATATAATATACAGGTACAAATTTCTATGATGTATTTGATTATTACACATATCTAAAATGCACCAAAAAATCTGATTTAAAAAAAGAAAGAAGATTCATCTTTATGGTGATAGTAAACTCTTTTCAGAAACTTTGGAATCTATTTAGTAATATTCTATGATAAAATAACAGTGAACTTTTCCAATTATTACTATAAACAGAGTTTTGTGAACTATGAGGATTATAAGCAATACAATATAATTGAAAGAGACATATAAAAACAAAATATCAAATGTTCTATTAATTAATTCACCTTCATTTTCCTTGAAATAAAAAACACTCCCAAAGCTAAATGTGAACTTAGTGAAAAAGAATGGTCATTGTATCACATTTAAAAATTTTTCATAAATAAATACTCTGAAGTATAATTTCAGCAACTCTTTTGTTTACTTTCTACTTTCACGTTTAAGAAATAGTACTGAGGTAAATTTTAAAGACTTTCTGCATATTAACATATCTTCACTTTCCAAACATGATCAATAAGTTTAGACATGATAGAATTTTAGTTAGGGAATGTTTCTTTAAAATTATTGCTTTCATTTACTTTTAAAGGAAAGCTAAACCTCCATGTGCTTCGTTCTGGTCTTCTGATTGTCTTCTGATTCTGTGTTCTGTTTTCTCCTGCTATTCATCCCCTGATATCTTTGCTGTAATTGGGAGGTGCTCTTAACATTTTCTTTTGATGGTTAATGAGTTTGCAACTCTTCTATCAAAATGGGAATATCTACAATACCGTTTATAAATTCACTTACTATTTATTTGCCAACGTACCTTTTATTTCATGGTAGCTGTATCTTTGCTTCTGGTAGATTGTAGTGTCTTCTTTTTTTTCTCTCAGGAGGTAAAGAATGTTTGGCCCAAATGATTTTGTTTTTCTTTAAGTTTTTTTTTTTTTTTAGGTTGGTGTTTTTAACATTAGTATCTTTCCAAATATCGTGATCATTCACTATTTCATTCATACCGTTATTTAATATGATCAGACTCTACGGCTTGAGAAAACCACTGAGCACACGGAGGGAAGTATAGGGTATGACATCCACTGTGAGGTATTAACCTGGGTATTTGAATTAAGAATATTCCACTGTTGTCCTCTCCCGTTCCCTTCTCTCTGCTCTCAGGTAAAATTCTGGTAAGATTCCTGATAAATTACTGTTCAGATGAATCTCCTGGAGTGTGAAGAGCTGACTCCAGTGTTCTGGTAACGAGTGACACAGTGCCGGAGCGAAGGAAGGGCGCTGTGTGTATTTACAGCTGTGTGTATGACTGAACGATCATGCGCTTTTCATGTTTGAAGTATGATACCTGGTTTTCCTGCAGTGAAAGTGTATTATTACTTTTTAAAAACTCTTAATTTTTTCATCCATGAAATAAATGTACAATCATTTTGAAAAAGAAAGGAGGAGACACCACCCATTGAACAAAGCTGAGGCGGGGGCTGAGATACGGGAATGATTCTCAAAGGGCTTTTCAGCTCTAACTTCTCAGTTTAGTCTTCTCAGTTTCCTTTTTTCCCATGCCTGCTGCTGTCTAATGAGCAGTACGCCTCTACAGAAGCAGTACATTCACTCACAATTACCTTTCTCTGTAGTTGTCACTCATTTCTTGGCTATATTTGTCATACAAATGCTTTTGAGCTTGAATGACTCCAATGTTACTTCCTTACCTTTTAACCTTTTTAGGCTAATGACTTAAAAAGTTACATTATTGTTGACTTGTGTTCATTAGATAAGACTTCATTAGTTCATTGTTGATAAGAGTTTATTACGCAAAAAAACAATTTGCATTAGTTAGTCAAGCAACTTCACCTTTATTTCTATTCACTTTCTATGTTAAAATATATATCGGGAAGAATTATGTTAACACTATTACATTGTCTGCCTCAGAGTTAATGCTCAGTACACACTTGCTAAATTAAACAAGCATTATATGAAGAATGAATGAATAAGCTAGTAAAGAAAATTTGACTCTCTTTCTAGTGATACTGATTAGTGAATTAGTGAACTGAACCACACACAGAAGCATTTTGGAGCATATGTAGATTATTCAGCACTTCCAATTGAAATATAGTTTTGAGATCACGTATTTCTGAGAAGTGAACAGATGGCTGTGGGTTAGATAAAAATAGAATTTAAAAAATCTCATTGTAGAAGACATTGGATCTTAAAGTACTTAGAGTAGTGTAGCTAACAAAGCAGTCTTGACTGGCAAAAGTAATTGCAGAGAAGGAAATTCTCTAACAAAGCACAGACTGGATTTTATGAAAAGAAAGGAGTATGTCATTCAAAGAATGACTGTGGTGGAGCTCCACGGGAAGGATCCATAGCAACGGTGATATACGGATGCCAACAGCACGCAAGTAAAGAGATGATCTGATATTTTAAGAAAAGTAGATAAATACATTTTTACAACTATAATGGAAAAAGTTTGACAGTTGGAATTTGGCTACTGATTTTAAGACACAACTGTAGTCAAATGAGTTGAATATAAGAAGCTTATAGGTACAACATAATCTACAAAACTAGGCAGAAACAATAAAACTCATTAAGTATTCCATTTCTTTCTCAACTGTTGCATTTCAGCAGCCCTATCTGCTGACCTGGGGAATCTCCAGGAATGCATGAGTGTTAGCACTACTAGCAACCAACACCAAGTCAATAAAATCAAGTCTTACTGAACTAACTCATTTATTTGGTTGGGGAAAAAAATCAAGAAATCTGCATATATAAACAAGTACTTATTAAAAATAAGAAAGTTTCACAAACTGTAAAGTCAGGGAGAGTCTGACATATTTGACCAAAACTACTGAGAAAATAGCAGATGTCTATTGCATTAGTGGTGTGGAGTTGGTCCCCTGAGTACTATCTATGATCAAACTTGATGTTGACATAGCTGAGAAATCCTGCCCATAAAGTGAAATACTGAGTCCTTTATGCAAATAGCAGTGAGACAGCTGGAGTAAAATTAAACAAGGATAAATCCAAGGTTTTTCAGGTGACCCAAAACTCAACAAAATACAAATATAGTGAACACAGTAAGGGAATTTTAAATATCACTCTCCATGATCCATACCACATGAAAAAATTGTCATTTAGTCAGCAAATATTTATTTATTCCCAATTACATAGTAGAATCTATGCCACCATAATAATTCACAAATAAGAAAATGGATCATATTATTTTGCTATATTTTTAACAGATACATAAAACCATAAACATTATATATGTTGGTGGTATATTCTGTGACACTTTTGTACCTGTATGCATTGTATAGTGTTTTTATCAGGAGAAATACAACTATCCTCTCAGATGCTGATTATTTCTTTTTTGAGAAAGCATTCAAAATCAAAAAAGGACAAAGCTGAGCCTTAGAGAAGGAAAAATATAACTACATATTGGCAAATACTTCAGTAGCTATTTTTCAAGAGAGAGATTATACTATACTGCTTGGTTTTAAGATGTAAGATACAGTGTGTGAAGGTACTCAAAGTATTTAACATAAATAAATGATTTCTCTTTCACTGAAACTTCTCATCAACAGAATGGATGTCTAGTGGGACAAGAGCCCTATTTCCTCTTGATCGAAAAGACCATATCCTTATCTGGTGTAGAAATCTATTTGTTGTGAAAAGCTCTACTTGAGGTTTTATTTGCTTGTTTGTTTATTTTTAGGCACTGTGGATTGAACTCAGGTCCTTTTTACTGAACTACAGCCCACCCATGATTTTATTTTTAATTTTAGTACAGGGTCTTCCAATATTGTTAATTTGCCCAGAGTGTGTTCAAACTTGTAATTTTCTTTCTTTAGACTCTGAGAGTACTGGAATAGCCATGTACCACCATGCATGGATACTAGTAGTTTCTGACAAGATGGTCTCTTTTATTTACAAAGAATTCATGGTTACACCATTTGTAACACATATGTTAGTTACTTTCTTGGTGCTGGGACCAAATAACTGGCCACGTCCCTTAAGCACAAAAGTTCATTTTGTCCAGTTTTAGTGGGTTCAGTCAGTGGTAGACTGGATCCAATGCAGAAACCACAGAGCTGAAAACCAGGGTAGAGAAAAGAAATTTGGCACATGGCAGCCAGGAAGCAAAGAAAGAATTTAGAGCCCAGGCCAAGAACACTATTTTTCAGGTCACACTGCCTCTGCTCCACCATATTCAAGTACCAAGTTCATTCATGGATGGGCCCCCTGATCAGTATGGCACTTCCACAATCACCTAACAAACACAGATTTCTAGAGTGACATTTCAGGTCTAAGTCCTGTTAGAAGGCATGTACTGAAATATACAGTCATTATGTTTTAGTTGCTTAAAATTTTTGGTTAATATCTGGCAGGAAATTGTGGACACATGGGAAGGGTGGTTATGGGAAATTTAAGGAACTTGGGTCTCACTTATAAAACACAGTAAAAAACTGTGACAAATAAACAGTTGCACAAAAATGTGAAAATTGATACACATTTATATCACACTGAGGTGCCATTGTCACATCTTGTTCTGTCTGCAAGGTATGCATTTAAAGAATGGATACATAGAGTAAACTCACGGGTACAGACTTTTCACTTGTTACACTTTTCTGAAGAAAAGCCTGTATGCTTAAATGGGAGTCTGTAGGGACACGAATAACTTGCTTGTTTTAGTTAAGGAAGAAATCTGCCATAGGATGGGAGTTAGATGTATGGTTTTGATTCCCTGCAGGATAGAAAAGCTGGTATCATTAGTATTAAAAACCCATCAACACCCAGCATGTTACTGAGGCTGTGGTTGGAAACCCTAAGTGATAGTGACATGCAGATGTTTTCAGGGTCATTTACAGTTGGAATGTAGTCAGAACTAGACAGTTTTGTACTTGCTGAACAGAAAATGAATTTTAAAAACAAAATACTTGAGTTTGTAGAGAGGATGTGATATTTCAAGGTCACTTTTAGTAAGTTAATGAATTTTAACTCTATATGTTTCTTCATGCACAAAAAAAATAGATAAGAGGCATCAAGTAAGAGACTTGTTTATCTTTCTAAAACTCTTGCCAATTGATTTTCTAGATATTCTGGGTTAAAAATAATGGGAATCTTTCTGTTCTAATTCTTAACTTTTGGAATGACCGCCATAAGAATAGGGTGCATAAACACAGCATTGAAAGAAAGAGCACAGAAAACCTGCGTGATAATTCCCAAAAAAGTTTATATTTGAAAGAGAAAATTAAATAGGATAATGCACTTCACCTTACCAAAGTTCATTATTTTTTAAGTTCATAGTTTTAGCTGTAACTTCTTTATGAAACATGTCAATAATGATGTAATTAATTTAATTCTAAATATTTAGAGGCATTTCGAATGCTTTGATGTAGTACTTTCAGATCTCAGTTCAGTACTTCCTTCCCCAGCTCTGTATAGTTCTCTAAGAGGGCATCGCGTTTCCTTGCTACGCCTTGTTCATGAGAACAGGAGACTAAATGGAGCATAATTTTGAAACTGCCAGCTGTCACTGACTGTAGAATACATTGCCCAGAAGAGCTTGTTACTTTAACTTTCTCTCTTCTGCTCATTTATCTGGAATTAAGAATGGCAAGTACCTTCCAGGTAATATAATAAACCTTTAAAGTTTTAAATTGAGGCTGCATTACCATACATAAGGTTCAACCCATAAATACAAACATTCCTTGTTTAATGATCGAGTTAAAGCCCTGTGACCAACTCATTCCTGTGTCATTCAGTGAGCTGGTTGTTAACTGAGGAATTGGGCAGAGTATGTACATTACAACATTGAAAACAAAGAAATTGTCAAAGTACACTCCAACTTGACAATTTTGCTGTTATTTGTACAAATCTTACATGCAGTGATACAATGTGTAACAGAATGTAAAACTTTAATACTGTACAGTACAACCAGCAAGAATTACAATACTGTATGGAAAAGGTGTACTATATATAAAAAAGACATCAAAGCTCTACAAACAGGAGAGAAGCCAGGCATGGTGGTGTTCAGATGTAATCCCAGCACTCAGGAGGCTGAGACAGGAGTATCACTGTGAGTTCGAGACTAGCCTGGGAGACAAAGTGAGCTCAATGCCAGCTTAGTGAGACCCTGTCTCAAAAAGACAAAAATAAATGCAAACAAGAGGGAAATAACTGTTCCAAAAGAGTAAAGATAGGTCTTAAGACCTAGCAGAAGGGCATAAATCTGAATAGCTCACCTTGATTCTAAGTGAGAATAGTTGTTAAAAAATAGGTCATTAAATGAGGAATATCTGTATTATTTGTTTCATTAAACTTTACCTTTACAAAAATTAATTTAAAAGTCAAGTTCTAAATAGGCTAGCAATAAATTTATCATCTTGTCTTCTCATTTCTTTTTTTAAAAAACTTCTAAACTAAGGCAATAGCGTCACTGTCCCGGTGTGACAACAATAAAGAAGAAATTTAGAGATGCTACCTTGAATATATTACCAAAGACACCTGCTTGATGTAGAGGTTCTTCCAGTGATACAAAGCACACTGAAAGATGGAGTCCCCTAGCCTAGCAACTTGACTACTGAAGGAGATAACGTCTTATATTCACTGCTAAATCTAACAGAAAAAATCCGCCCATGCTTCACGTTGGCTAAAAAAGGGCATTTTCTAAGTTGTTCTGACTTTTTAAAAATCAAATATATATAATTCATGTCACTTGTATCTAAACATTCTGGAAATTTCAAAACATGATGGAAAACTATGGCTAGTTGTAAGATAAGAAAATTTATTTCAGTAAAAAACAGTTGTCCTTCATTGCCCTTAAAATACTGTCCCCCTTGTTCAAACACACATATCTCATCATTCTTGCCACTTTTGCAGGCAGCTCTGGAAAGCTCCTTTTGTGCCACTTTTTGCACTGTCATGGCTGCCTCTTCGTTATCATTTTGACCTTATGAAGAGCCTCTGTCAGACAATGCCAGATCCTGTTGCAAACAGTGGATAAGGATGGACGGTCATGCTTTCAGGAACCTAGCTTTCCACGGCACTCAGAGTATCATTCCTTGCACTTTTTAATCACATCTTGTAAAGATCCACACAAAACAGTGTTTTCAAAACTTTTCTCAGTGGTAACAATGATGAAATAAGTGTTTTACCACTTATAGTTAAAATAACTATAATGATGTAATGATAAAAATAATGACGTAATGATAAAAATAACTAGCAAACTAGAAACAGAGGGAAATTTTCTCAACTTAATAAATACATATACAAATAAAACCTACACCTGACCTCATGTGTAAAGGTGGAAGACTATCTTTTCTGTTCCAGTTTTGAAGACAGAAAGCACAGTCATTCTCATCGCTATCATGCTGTGTTACTGAACATTCTTGACCAGACACTATGCCAAGAAAATAAAACCATACCCATCACAAAAGGGGAAATACAACTCTTATGACTTGCATATGTAATCTACATAGAAAAAACAACAAACTAAATGAAGATGGTCTAAATAAAATTACTGGACACAGAAGAACATAAATGCGGATGGCATTTGTACAAATTCTACTTCCGATTCAATACCATTTATAAATTCTCCAAAGAATATGAAATACTTATAAATCTAAAAGAAAATTGATATGCTGAAATTTACAAAATGTTTATGATAAGTAAAAGACATGAATCAGTAAAGAAATTATATATTGTTTATATCCTGGATGATGCAACCAAGGAAAGATATAAAGTCTCTTAATATCAAAATATGTTTTACTAAAATTCCAATCAAATTATCAGCACATTTTTTTGTAGATGTGGGTAGTTTATTGTAGAATTCACATGGAAAATAAAAACCCTAGACTACCCAATTTTACCAAAAGTCTACCCAACCCTAGACTAAGCAATTTTCAAAAAGGAAAATAAATCAAAAGCATTCAATCTTCCCAGTGTTAACCCCTGCAGCTATAGGTGAGTCTGGGCCTCCTGCATTCTCTCTGTGGGATTGCGGGCCTCGAAGCAGGGTGAGTCTGCCACTGGTGACCCCTCTGTTCTCTCTGGAACTGCAGGGCCTGCAAGCAGTGTGAGTTGAGTCTATGCTCTATGCTTCCTCCATTGCTTCAGGGATGGCAGGGTCTTTGAGAAGAGTGTAAGGACACATGCCTTTGTCAAGTAGACTGACAGGTACGCCCAAACCTAAGACCCAAGTGTCCCAGGTACATAGGCACACACACAGCCATGGAGGGCAGAGTAATTGGTGAGATCAGAAGTGTGGAATTGTCTGAAGTAACAGCAAGGAGTCGGTGGTTGAACTCCAAAGAACTCCAGCAGCAGAGACCCATTCCCAGGCCCCACATCCAGAGGCCAATATCAGCTCCATACCCAACACATTTCTGGGATTAAATATGGACACGATCACAGAACTATGAGCACCAGAGGAATTTTACTACTTTCATTCTACCTTGATTGTCTGATTAGATGTCCTTCTCCTGTCTGATTGGATGTCATCTTTCTTTCTGTATGCAGAGTTTTTTTTTTTCTATTTTTCTCACCTCTCTCTAATCTCTATTTTCTTTCTTTTTGTCTTAGGTTCATTATTGTTCTTTCTCTTTTTCCCTACTTTTTTCAATGTTTAGATTTCTTACTTTTTTCATTCTGTTCTATAGGCTCCATTTCTTTCCTCAACCACTCCTTGAATTTAAAATTTCAAGTGAGTAAATATTGTCTCTGCCCTTTCTGAGTGCTCCTTTTTGTTCTATTTTCTTCTTTCCTCCTGTGTCTTCCAGTTTCCCAATCTCGGGTGATCAGCCTTTAATCTCCAGCCATGACTCTACTATATTTTACCTCACTCATCCCTTCATCCTATCCCCTAATCATCTTAACCCCCTGCTCCTGAGAGAAAGGTAAAACCACCTGGCTGAAGAGAAAATCACTGCATACAAGTGCACAGTATATGTTTGATTCTGTTAAATAATTTTAGAATTTACTGCCATTGTGAGAGGCTAATGGTTACCATAGTTTATCAGTAGTTAAGCTGCACTTGGAGCTATTGTTATTACTAACTGTACTACTTTGGAAAGGAGGTCATATATGTTACAGTTTTTCTCCCTTGTTTGATAACACTATGACTGTATGAGGTCCTAATCAACACCACAGCCCAGTACCAAAGGAGTAGTAGCTGAGCCAAATAGTAATCTTGCATCCTGTTCAAGCTGGGAAGCTAGGGCCTTGGGATAGCTATAAAAAACTAGCTACATCTAGAAGACATCCTTGAAGAACAGACATCCTGTAGGAAAACCTAAATACTAGTGATAAAGCTATATAGCAGAAGAATTTGACAAGTATCAACTTAGATAACAAAATAAAACAGAAAATAGGAAATGACAGGACACAGAAGCAAAATATAACCCCAGACCCCCAGCCAAACCAGTAAAAACTCAGAAATTGAGGAAATAGATGAAATTGGAAATCAAACATTGGAAATTTCTGAAATGAGAGCAAGAGAAGTGAAAAAACAAGTGGAAAAGGCTATGGAGAAAATGATCTCTCAGGTGCAGAAAGAAATGATGCTTAAAATCAAAGATACTGAAGAAGACACAGATGAAAGAATAGATGAGCTTAGATAAATGGTGGAAACAAATTATGCACAACTTAGGAAAGAAATGGGATCCATACAACTGAGGAAAATAGAAATCCAAGAGACTAAAACTTCTATTGAAAGAAAATGCAACAGGTTGAATGAGAGAAAGGATAGGATTTCATAGCTTGAGGACAGAATTACAGACAGTGATAATGAAAAGAAAAATGTCTTAAAACTAGTGCGAGACCATGAAAAATAAATCCAGCATCAACAAGATGAAACAAAGAAGAATAACATAAGATTGGTCGGGGTCGATGAGAAAGCTGGAGACAGCACAAATGATGTGAAAAAAAAGTCCAAAAACAGAAATAGCGGCAGGAAAACTTCCCAAGTGTAGATAAAGAATTTGACATAGAAATAAATGAAGCATTCAGAATTTCAACCATTCCTGACCAAAATAAAACTACATCAACACATGTAATAATCAAGATTCCAGAAATTCAGCACAAGAACAAAATATTTAAAACTGTTAGAGGAAAGAGAGAGATTACCTATACAGAAAAGTCCAACAGAATCATGACAGTCTTCTCAATATGGACTCTCAAGTCAAGTAGAGCTTGGAGTGGTGTATTTCAAGTCCTGCACGAAAACAAGTTCCAACAATGATGTACCCTGCAAAACTATCTTTAAAACTTAATGGAGAAATAAGATACTTCTATGGTAAAGAACAACTGAAGAGATTTATGCCACAAAGAGTCCTAAGATATTCCAGACAGATAAAAAATGACCGTAATTCCAAGAACAAAAATAAAAACAATCTACCAGGCAGAGCCAGCAATTAAACAGAGGGAAAAAGCAGGGAACCAACAGCAGGAAAATACCATGAACAAGATAAGTCAACACGTATCAGTTATAACTATCAATGTAAATGGCCTCAATTCACTACTCAAAAGAAACAGACTGGCAGGATGGATCAAGAAACAAGATCCAAAAAATGTGCTGTATACAGGAAACATATTTACTGCAAAAGGAAATTCCTAGACTAAAAATCAAAGGATGAGAAACAATCTTCCACGCTACAGGAACCCTGAAGAAAGCAGCAGTCCCTATTTTTTCAGACAATGTTACCTCAAACCAAAAATAATGAAAAGAAAGTCACTATATACTTTTTAAGGGAAAACTTCAAGAGGAAGAGATAACAATAATAAATACATAGGCACCAAATATTAGAGCACACACCTATATAAGGCAATTATATATAGACAAGAAAAATAAAATAAGCAATAACACACTTTTAACTGGAGACTTCAATACCCCATTATCCCAAAGAAATAGATAAACTAGACAAAAATATCAGCAAAGAAATAATAGAATTTACCCCAGTCTGTGAATAAATGAACCTAGTGGATGTTTTCACACTGTTCCACTCAACATCAGCAGAACACATATTCTTCTCAGCTTCACATAGAATGTTCTCTAAAGTAGACCATATACTATACCACAGAACATACTTAAGTAAATGCAAAAGAGTAGAAATTATCCCTTGCAAAAAATCTGACCACAGTGCAATGAAATTAGTAGTTCCTGGCCAAAGAAACTGTGAACACTCCATAAACACGTGAAAATTAAATAATACCATTCTAAACATCCCCTGGGTCACAGATGAAATAAAGGAATAAATTAAACAGTATCTTCAGTGGAATGAGAGTGCAGAAACAACATACCTGAACTCATGGGGAGCAGTCCTAAAAGAGGAAATTTATAGCAGTGAATTCTCACATCAGAAAAACAGAAAGAGTACAAGTAAACGACCAGATGTCACACTTCTAACTTCTAGAAAAAGAACAGCAAGACAAACCCGAAGCCCACAAAAGGGAGGACATCATAAAGAGCTGAGTGGGAATTAGAATGGAAACCAAGAAAATAATACAAAGAATTAATGAATTAAACAGTTGGTTCCTTGAGAAAACAAACAAAATAGATAAACCTTTAGCCAACCTTATTAAAAAAGGAAAGAAAAGATTCAAATTTATTCACTGAAAAATCATAAAGGTTAAGTCACTTCAAATCCTATGGAACTTCAGAAGATCATAAATATCTACTTCAAAAATCTTTACACTAATTGGTTGGAAAACACAGAAGAAATGGACCAATTCCTAGATACATGGGAATTACCAAACCTGAATCATGAAGATATAAAAATTTTGGATGTCCCAATATCAGTTAATGAGATTGAAAATGTAAATAAAAAGTTACCAACAAAAAAAAAAAGCCCAGGTCCTGTTGTATTACTTCTGAATTCTATAGGGAATTTAGAGGAGATCTAATGCCAATACTCTTCAAATTCTTTAATGAATTTGAAAGGGAAGCAATATTCCCTAACTCTTTCCTGGGTGTATTATCCTGATAATAAACCAGAGAACACAACCAAAAAAGATAACTACAGGCCAATATCCCTATTGAATTTAGTTGCAAAATTCCTCAAGAACACACTACCAAACAAAATTAAACAAATCATCAAGAAGATTAGGCAGCACGACCAAGTGGGATTTATTCCAGGAATGCAAGGATGTTTTGACATACACAAGCCAATAAATATAAAACACCATATCAACAGAGGGAGAGGTAAAAATCGCATGATCATCTCAATAGATGCAGAAAATGCTTTTGACAAAGTCCAGCACTCATTCATGATAAAATCCCTATAGAAAATTGCAATATATGGTCTTTATCTCAATCTGCTAAAAGCTATCTATGACACAAAAAGGGCCAACATCATACTAACTGGACAAAAACTGAAAAATTTTCCTCTAAAATCATGAGCAAGACAAAGATATCCCACCTGCCAAAGACTGAAAATACACCCAAGTCTATCACCATGCACCAAACTCAAGTCAAAATGGATCAGAGATCTCACTATTAAAACAGAAACACTAAATCTATTGGAAGAGAAAGTAGGTAAAACTCTTGAAGACATAGGTGTACACAGAGTGTTCATGAACAAAAAGCAAACTTCCTGTGAAATACTTCAAAGAATGAACAACTGCGATCTCATCCTACTGACAAGTTTCTGCACATCTAAGAAAATCACCAGCAGAGTAAAAAGAAAATCCACAAAATGGGAAAAAAAAAATTAGCAGACCATCCCTCAGACAAAAGTCTTCTATCTAGAACATATAATTAAAAAAACACCAGCTCCTCCAAATTCAAAGAGCCAGTTCAAACATGGGCAACTGAGATGAACACACACTTCTAAGATAAAGAAATACGGGCCGGGGATATAGCTCAGTGACATAAGCGCCTCCTGGCAAGCGTAAGGTCCTGAGTTTGATTCCTGGTACTGCAAAAAAACAAACAAACAAAAGATATAGAAATACAAATGGCAAATAAATACACGAAAAAATGTTCATCATTAGTCATTTGAGAAATGCTAATTAAAACAACATTGAGATTTCACCTTACCACAGTAGGAATGGCTATCATTAAGAAATCAACCAATAACAAATGCTGGCGAGCCTCTGGAGAAATAGGAACTCTTCTCCACTGCTGATGGGAATGCAGACTGGTGAAACCACTGTGCAAATCAGTTTGGAGATTCCTCAGCAAACTAGGTGTGGAGGTCCCATTCAACCCAGCTATTCCCCTTCTGGGTATTTTCTCAGAAGATCTGAAAACATCATATCACAGCAATATATGTGCATCCATTTTCATAGCAGTGCAATTTGCAATTGCTAAATTGTGGAAGCAACCCAAATGTCCATACAGTGCAGACTGGATAAAAAATTGTGGTACTTTTATATAATGGAATATTACCCAGCTATAAAAAAGATAACTCAAGGCTTTTATAGGTAAAGGGTCACAACTAGAGACCATATTGATAAGTGAAATAAATTAGACCTGTATGTGTAAGCAACATATTGTCTCACAAGTGTGGGAATCTGAAAGAATAAATAGAAACTAGAAGGTATGATAGACATTATGAAATGAAGGGAAAATGCTCAAAAGTAGTGGGCAACTGGGATGTGGGAAAGGAAAAGCCACAGAAGGGGAAATTGTGTATGTATTTATATACAAGATAGCTAACAGTGGTACTAGTGTCTTCTATTGCTTTACTGCAAGGAACAGTTAATGATTACTTGTTTATCATTCTTGCATGTCTCTATTTGTTTTCCTAAGAAACCACTTTGAAGATATCAATGCTTAATACAACTATCGTTAATTTCCTACCACTTTGTCTATAACTATGTATTATTTGTATTGTTCTTGTGCTATTTTGTAAATGGATGTTTGTTTGTTAATATCTTTTCTTCTTTTACTTTTAAAATAAAAAAAGACAAAGATGTTTAGTATCACTACTCAATAGTTCTGGGAACATTATCCAGAGCAATTAAACAAGAGAGAGAAACAAAAGGAATGCGGATAGAGAAGGAAGAGTAAAATTATCACTATTCACAGATGAAATGATGCACTACAAAAAGAGCCTGTAAACTCCACCCAAAGACTCCTAGATTTAGTAACCAAGTTCAGTTGCTTGGCTGGATAAAAAAATCAATACTCAAAGATCAATAGCATTCTTGTACACAAACAACAAACTTACTGAGAGAGAAGTTATGGAAACCATATCCTTCACAATAGCATCAAAAATGAAATACTTAGGAATCAATCTACCTAAGGAAGGCAAAGAGATGTAGAACAGCAAAAACAATCCTGGGCAACAAAGAGGAGCCAGGAGGCCTCACAATTCCTGGCCTGAAATTATAGGGCAAAGCTACTGTGATAAAATCAGTATGATACTGGCAAAAGAATAGACCTGAAGATCAGTGTAACAGAGGAGAAGATGTAGACACAATTACAAACATACTCAGCCACCTTATCCTTGACAAAGGAGCCAAATATGTTCACTGGCAGAAAGATAGCCTCTTTAATAAATGGTTCTCGAAAAACTGGCCTTCCTCATGCCAAAGACTAAAACTAGATGCATGTCTATCACAGTGCACTAAGCTAAAACCAAAATGCATCAACAATTTAAATGTTAAAGCAGAAACACTAAGTATACTGGAAGAGAAAGTAGGTAGAAATCTTGAAGACATAGGGGTAGTCACGGTCTTCATGAACAAAACTCAAACTTCATGGGAAGCACTTCAAAGAATCAATCTTGTTAAAAAACTTTTGCACTTCAAAAGAAATCACCAATAGAGTGAAAAGACAACTCACAGAGTGGGAAATCAGTTTTAGGTATCTATCCCCCAAAGGACTTATATCTACAACATATGATAAACGGAAAAACTCAGACCCCCAAAATTCAAAGACTCCATCCAAAGTGGGCATCTGAGATGAATACACGCTTTTCAAGTGAAGTACTACAAGTGGCCAATCAATGCATGAAAAAAATATTCAACATCATTTGTCATTTGAGAGGTTGAACTTGAAACTACACTTTTTCATCTTACCCCAGTAAGGATGGCTACCATGAAGAAATCAACCAACAATAAATGCTGGATGGGCTGTGGGAAACAAACAACAAAAAAAATCTCTTTTCCACTGTTGGTGGCAATGTAGACTGGTGCAACCACTGTGGAAATCAGTCTGGAGATTCCTAAAACACTTAGGATTAGAGGTCCCATTTAATTCAGCTATTCACCTTCTGAGATTTTTCCCAAAGAATTGAAAAAATCATACCATAGTGATATATGTGCACCCATGTGTACAGAAGCCCAATTTGCCCTAGCAAAATTTTGGAAACACCCGATGGTCATCATCTGAGAAGTAGAAAAGAAAAATGTGGCATTTTTATACAATGGAATATTATTCAGTTATAAAGAAAGATAAATGAGGTTTTTATATATAAATGATTGCAACTAGAGACCATACTTATAAGTGAATAATGCAGACTGACATGTGGAAACACCATATTGTCTCCCAAAGATAAGAACCTTAAAAAGTAAATAAAATTGAAAGGTAAAATAGATATTGTAAAAGGGAAAGAAACAGCTTAATAGGAAAGAACAACAAGGTTGAGGGAAAAAAGAAGGAAGGGAATTTTATATATATGTATATATATACACACACACACACACACACATATATACATGCATATATATATATATATATACACACAAGATAGCTAAGATAATTGTAGTACTAATTTCTATTGGTTTATTTAAAGGAGCAGTTAATGTTGAATTGTTTGATCAATCTTGCACACCTGTATCTGGTAATCTGAGCAACTACTTTGAAGATAACAATAAGTAATAAAACAATGATTGTAGATTTCAATTTTGCTTGAAATTTTGTATCATTTTTAGAGTTTTTGCATGGTTTAGTTTTGTCTTTGTTTTTGTTACTTTGCTTTTTTGTTATTTTACTTGTTTTCTCTTTAAAATAAAAGACTACAGCTATAATAGATAATATATAGCAGTTGTATAGTATATATTCATACAATACATAGCAGTACAATTTTAGTATATAGTAGAATAGTGGGTCCTTGGCAAAGGAAATTCCTTTAGATCTATGGAACTGAATATAATAACTAGAAGTAGATTTACTCTGTTGATTTTTTAAAAATGGCGTAAAAACAGTTCAATATGGAAATGGTAATGTTTTCAACAAATTGTGTTGAAGACAGTGTTTTATTGGTTTATTGAATGAGACAGCGAATACTTTATTATCAATTTTGTTTGCCTATATCTGATAATCTGAGAAAAAACATTGAAGAAAACAATATGCAATATAACAGCCTTTGTTAATTTCCTTTCATCTTATTTTGAAATTTTATCTTTTTGTGTTTTATTCTCTTTAAAATATGAAAAAGATAATAATCTGAAATATTGTTACAAAACAACAAGAAAATCCTGTATTAAAATTTTATTCCTAAGAAATTAACTGAAAATGGCTAACAGTTAAATTTAAAATAAAAAATAATATTTTTGCAAAAAAGGAACATTTCAGGACTTTAAATTAAGTAAAATGTGCCAAACTGATACTAAAACCCATCAAGTAAAAGAAAATGTAATATCTTGACTGTCATAAATTTTTGAAATATTTGTTCTGCTAACTACTCTGTTAAAAGAGTAAAAAGACAGAATGTATACTGGGAGAAAATATCTGCAAATTATACATTCATCAAATGAATTTTATCTGGAATATGTAAAAATCTGTCCTATTTGTTTGCCATCAACACTCAACTTTAAAAAGAAACAGCACAATTATAAAATTAACACATAATATAAATATTGTGGAAAGGAGAATACATATACTAAAGAGCATATAAAAACACGATTATAACCACAAAAGGATGTAATTATTCACCTATTCTACTGAGAATACAGAGAAACTTGATCAGCCATGCATTGATGGGGGGAATTAAAATGGTATAGCTGCTTTGGGACATAGTTCAATAGTTTCTCTTAAAACAACAAAAAAATTAAACACCAATTCCACTTAAATAATATTTTCTACATAATTAAATAATAGACATATGGCAAAGACCAGTGGCTGGGTGAATTAATGCCAGCGTGAAAGATGGTGGGCCTGGCTGCCATGAGTAACGTCAGGGCCCTGCGGTGGTGGCTCCGTTTGGAAGTCTGTCCTTATTGCAGTCACATTTGCATGATGATACACATGAGAAAACTGCACCGAAATTAGGATGCAGACAGAAAGACACTAATGGGTGAAACATAACTGGTTACATATGCATACACTCTGACTGATGCAGTGTTAGTTGCTGAGTTGTGATATGATGCAATCATTATACAAGATTAACAGAAGGGAAGGCTAAGTGGTGAAACTGAACCTTGTACATTGCTCTGTAACTTTTCATGAATCATTTCAAAATCAAATTGGAATGAAAAGGCACATGGCCTATTTAAGACACTCCGTAGCTTGCAGTATATGGTAGAGTTCCTAAGGCCTGCTTTGTACTCTACCATCTGAACTACCAGCAACAATGTTTGAGGGAAAGAACAAGGACAAGGCCAGGATAAAAGGTTAACAGAACACACGAGGATTTGCTAATCTCATACATGTACTGATCTACTATTTCAGAAACCCTTCCTTATGTGAACATTGGATTTCCTCTTCTTTTTTTCTGACTGTTTTCTCAGCTTAGAGAGTACTGTTTTCTTCAAAATGAATTCTAAGAAATTCCAGTGCAACCGTGCGCATAACTTCTACGTGGTGCACTAGATCCTTCTAAAAGGCTCACAGAAGAGCAGCACTACTTTTTGATTTTGATTACAGTTTTAAAGTCACTGATATCAAAAAGATCTTTCTCTGCCTTAGCTTCAGTAATGTTTCTATTGCAAAGTGTAAAGAGTTGGTCCTTACTTCTTAAGTGACTTTGCTTCCAAAGTACTAGTTACATTTTGGTTTTCTTTTCTTCTCTCTCTTTGAAGCATGTAGACTCCCATCTGCTTAACTCAGAGACTATCGAGATTTCATGGGGATTTGGGGAGTAGGAAGCCGCTTGGCATGGAGATCATTATGACTTTTTGATCTGCCTCTGGTAAGCTTTCAGACAATTCCTCCCACACCTTCTACTAAAAGGTTTTCCTTAGGCTAATTGACTGTTAATG
Organism: Dinomys branickii; assembly: GCA_004027595.1. Lineage (NCBI taxonomy): Eukaryota > Metazoa > Chordata > Mammalia > Rodentia > Dinomyidae > Dinomys > Dinomys branickii. The sequence goes on from PVLD010001129.1 coordinate 86,064, forward strand.
GAAGATAAGTAAGGCATTTAAACACATCCACACATTCTCAGATTACACAATTTATGCCATTCCTTTAAAAAAAAAAAAAACCCAAAAACAGGATTTAAGCACAGTGCCCTTGATTTTTCTCTGTCAGAGAGTTTGTGCAATGGATTTTGATACCGATTTTATTGTCTGAGTGCTTTCATACCCAGAAATAGATCCCCAAAGTTAAAGGTATAGAGGGGGAATGAAGGCCAGTTTATACGTAACTAATATATACTGAGATTTTATTTGAAAAATATTACATTTTGATTGGAAAATAGAGGTCTAGGAACTTAAATCTTTCTTTCCTGTTAGTAGTCAGGTAGATTAGGTATTCATGGCTAATACCTACTCTCTAAACCAGCCTTTGGCTTTTCAATACAACAATTGTAAGGCTACAAATAATAAAATTAGATTTTCTGGCTAAATAAACAGAGTTCGTTTAACTACACTTCTTTTAGACTTTCTATGAAAACACCTAGTCATTATGGAAAAGGAAATACAATCTCTATTGTGTCTCACACTTTCCTACCCTGTTCTGTCCAATGACAACTGCTAAAAGATGGACCCACAAGTGACAGTGTAGCTCTTGGACACAGATGCATTCTGTGCAGATAGTTATCTAAGTCAGTTGATTGAAAATAAAGATTTTATGAAACAAAAATAATTCAGTTAATTTCAAAGAACATCCATTATCCTTCAAATTATTTTAAGGCCATTCCTTCTTTCAATTAATACTGTTATTATGTAATTATCAACACTAACCTTAACAAGCCCTTCCTAATTTTTCAAAATGCAAGTCCCACTGTTCATCACCAGAAGTAACTTTCTCAACAACAGACCTGACTATGCTACTACTTTTAAAAAGAACTCAGGCTGGGCATGTGGGGCATACCTATAATCCCTGCACTCAATTGGCTTAGGCAGGAGGATCACTTGAGTTCAAGGTCAGCATAGACTTCAATGCCAGACTGAAGAGGAAGACTGTATCTCAAAAACAATAATAACGACAACAAGAATTCTGCAAGTCTCAGGATTATGTCTGTCTTCAAATTACTCAGCAAATCTGAACTATGTATGAAACTGAGCAATTGCACATATTCCAGACATGGCAATTCCATTTGATAATTGGATAAACATTTTTAAAAAATGCATATTTATTTTGGGGGAGCATGAAAGGGCACATGAATTTTAAATAAAATACAAAATCTTAAAATAATCTCTTTAAAATTCAATATTCTTTATATTTTTGATTTCAAACTCTTTATCATAGTACATAACTGTCTCCTTAACTGATCACCACATCCTGAAGCTCCTCACTAACTTTCCTTCCTTTGCGGTATTTCTTTTAGACTACTGGTACCATTTCCCAAACTGTCTCTGCTTTTTATACCTCTCTGACTTTTCTTGTGTCTTCTCTGCCTAGAGCGTTTCCTCACATCTATGAATTGTTACTTGCTACTCACACTTAAAGTTTACAAACTCAAGCTTTATAAATATATTCACTTTCTCTATATCCAAAATTTTATTTTTTTTTTGGCAGTACTGGGGATTGAACTCAGGACTCTGCGCTTGCTAGGCAGGTGCTTATTCCACTGAGCTATATCCCCAGCCCCAGTATATACAAAATTTTACACATCTGTGATTATGTGCTTTACCATTTATTAGGTGTAGTTGTATACTTATTACTTTACTTATGAAATTCTTGAAATAAAAGGGTTTATCTTATAAATTTTCTGCTTCTCTGATACTTTATAATATGGTCAAAGTTGCAAACTTTGCTACTCCTTCCTGCAGTAAATGAACTTAGAACCCCTTTCCCTAAATGGGGGCCATACCTCACGATTCTCACCTAATAAACTGTCTGTAAGGGAACTGACAGGTGAACTTTCAAGCTTTAGCAATATTTGACACACAAAAAAATGAGTGCCTAGAGATGGTTCACTGCCATTACACCATAACAGAAATATAAAACGTGGGTGCCAGTCCGGAAGTGGACAGTAGATGGGGACTTGAATGACTTTGCCAAGAAGAGAACTGAAGGTTTTAAAAGGCTTGAGGAAACCAGGTAGAAGGCTGTGCACAGAATCTGAAAGTAAAGTTAGCAAAATCTCACTGTAACTTGGAAGAGAATCTTTGATGCAGTAGCAAAAAGCTTAGCAAAAATGATATATACAAAATGTTGGGACACAGAAAAATATCTAATGGGACACACAGGGTTTTCTAGATCAAATGCTCAAGATGCTATCTGAGTTCTTCTTGATGCTTACGGTGAAAAGAAAGCTAGAAAATAAGTGCCCTTAAACACAAAGGAATAAGGTTTAAATTGCTTTGAAAAATTTTAATTTTTACAGTTGGAAAATTGTACCAAGAAAGCATGTTCTAAAAAAGAAATTAGGATAATATTGTAAAATCATCATTATGATCTTGTAATGATCTAAGGTACAGAAAACAACATATGTATGATTTTTGGTGCACTAAAGTTACGAGGAAAGAGAACCAATTTCAAAATAATTATGTTGTTAAGAAACAGGGCCAGAATGGATAGAAAGGGACAATCTAAGATGTATTACTGTTATCCAGCATAATTGTTACCCTCAAAGTTCTTCCTTGTTCTGGAAAATGAACTTGGTATGCTTTATTTTTAAATTTTTTTTTTACTTTTATTAGTACATGTTTATAATATATAACGATTCCATTCACTGCACTGAATTAATACATGTACATAACACATTTCCTTCCTTTTTTCTCTTTCTTTCTACCCAGTTTTGTTTTCCCAGTATCGGATTCATTTATTTATCTTGTAGGACCTTATGAACTTAGTTACCATACATACTGACTGAAAACCGAACTACTAGGCTAAAGAACATATAAAAATATAAAATTATTATATTAAGTCAATGTACACTTTTACATACTTTAAAGGCATCCCATCAGGTATACAATGGTCACACCCAAAGGACCAGAGATTGCTCTCTACAGCGACATGCGAGGAATTGAAATTTGAAGCCGCCTGCCAACTGTTAAGCAATCCAGCCCATACTGTGGCCTATCATCTAGTCCAGATAGACTTGAAAGTGGCTGAAACTCCAGCTGATATCTTCTCCCAGCTTCCTGAGTCACTCAGACCAGAGCCACTCATTAATTAGTTGTTATATGTCATATTTCAGAAAAAAATATATATAAAATTTCATATTATGCCATTAAGTTTGCAAAAATTTTCATATAACAAGTGATAACAAACACAATGCCCCCTGCCACCTAGAATATTGTTTTGTGTACAGTTTCCTCACCTGCTAGATACTTCTTGCTAGAAAAAAAGATGAAGAGCAAAAGAAAAGGTACAGAGAAACATTGTTTCAACTATTTTGCAAGTTATGAAAAAGCATCATTCATGTCAGCATCAATTTGGCTTCAAATATAAAATTAATCAAATTTACATTTATACATTAAGACAAATGTAATGAGCACTAGTATTTATTGATCTATTATGTACACAAGTATTGTACTAAAATATTTATTAACTTTTCCTACTTAATCTTGAGCAAAATTAATGAATTAAACATTATCTATAAATTACATAGGAAGAAAGATTCTTAAAATATAAAATAACTTTCTCTCAGCCATTCAACAAATAAACAACATAGTTGGAATCTTATTCTATATCCAATTCCAATTTTTCTGATTTTGTCCATATGGCAACCAGTGTATTTTTAAGCTATTGAGAATAATATTTCAATCGTTGTGGGATAGCAAGCAACAAAATGTTTAATAAATTTTCATGTATCAATTAAAGTTATTTACTAAGAAGTCGAAATTAGTTATTAGCTGAATATTTGGGGTATGGTCTGGACTCATGATCAAGTTTTTATGCACATCAGAACTACATGAAGAGATTTTTTAAAATAATTATAAATTCCTGAGAGATGGAAAAAGTTATAAATTCCAGGGTGATGAAACAAATAGGCATGGGACTTGGTGTTTTGAATATCTCTACCAAGCACATAGAAGTGAATGATTATTCCGTATATTAAAACTAGACAATTTTTTTTTTTTTTTTTTTTTTTGTCTTCTTGAGACAGAGTCTCTCTATGCAGTTCAGGCTGGCTGGCTTCGAGCTCATTTTATAGACCAGGCTGGTCTTGAACTTACAATAATCCTCCTGCCTCAGCCTCCCGAGTGCTGGGATTACAGGCATGTGCCACCATACCTGGGAAAAATTAGACAGTTCTAACTTCACTTCTCTTCAAGCTCAATTTGGCTTTCAGCATAATTTCACCTTTTTTCTTTTTTATAAAATACATGTCTTTTGATGTTTAATGCTTTAATAATAAATTCCACACATAACTAAAAGGTAAAAAAATCAGGTCAGTTATCCGATAAAATCATAAAAATACTTTTCACAGCTTTAATTGTTATAGAGGATGAAACTAAGGGCCTCTTCTGTGCTAAGCACCTACTTTACTACTGACTGTACTCCCAGACCGTAGGGCTGGGGATATAACTCAGCAGCATAGCACCTACCTGGCAAGTGCGAAATCCTAAGTTTGATTACTGGACTCTCTCCCTAAAAATACAGTTTTATTTATGAAAATGGTAATGAGAACGAAGGGTTGAATATTTTTAAATTTACATATGAACAAATCTTCAGATTATTAAATTATATCTGCAGACTGATGAGATCAAAGAGGTGGGCCTCCTATCATGGTGGGCACGGCAGGCAGTTTATAAAGCCTATTGATCATAGAAGTATTTATTAAAAAAAAAACATTGGATAGTTTCACAGAACTTACAAACATTAGGATAGGCAGTTAGGGGAACTTATGATCCACACAGGCCTTCCATGATGACAAGGTACCAGATAAAAGGGCTAAGATAACCAAGAAACTTTTGAGTCAGGTTAATAAGGTGCAAAGGTTAATCCACTAATACACACAAGTAGCAAAAGGCAGACTACAGCTGAGTACAGTTTCAGTGCACCAGAAAATAGAAATGAGTACTTTAAGTAGAAAATGTTATTAGTAAATTATAAATATTTACTAATCTGATAGTTTGGAGAAAGAAAGAATTAAAATATGGACAAAGGAAATACAAAGGTAAATCTAGCCTTAAAATATATTACATAAATAGACTATTGGATGATAGAAACTCTGACAATCTTTGGGAAGTTAGTATGCAAAATTGTTTTTGCAACAATATTAGTAATATTCAGCATAAACTTTTATTCTGATCAAACCTGACAAAAGCTGAATATCTCAAAAGTTTATTTTAACATTTCTACACGAAGGTGAGGACATTCCTAATAAGGGACATTCCTGAGCGGCCCTACTCCATGCAGTGACTCTCTGTCATATGATTTCCCTGAGTAGTAAGGCTTTGGGTCCCGTCCTTTCAATTCATGAGTGGGTTAAAAGAAATAACATGGACATTTGTGTGGCAGAATTTAGGGCAGAGCCCTTAAACAGCGCAGATCATTTCCACTCCTATCCCACTTGGCAATCAAATGGCCCCAACATACACCCTCAGTCAGACTATTCCATATACACATACATACATGAACTAGGAAATGCCGTGCATCTAGGAAGAAGAGGAAACAACATAATGGTGAGCAGGAGCAGTGTCTGTTTCAGATTTCAAATACAAAACTTGACAGGACACACAGAAGGGAGGAGCAGTATGTACTTCAGGCACCAGGAATAAATTGGCCACATTAAAACTTTCATTTTCACACACTGTATCTGCAAGTGTTTGCGTCGGTAGGACTCCTTACAATCTAGAATACAGACAAAAGGTACGATAGAAAATGACTGATTTAATTGGTGACCACATATCTTTAACAAGGGATTTTCTCATCTGGTTGCTGCACTTCCCATAGATTTCTTACCTTGTGTTGATATTGTTCAATGTCTTGAATGTAGGGGTTCTTTGAGATTGACTATTTGCTTCTAGTTGATTTGCATTTCCACTACTTTCAGTCCTTCCGAATGTGATGAAAAATGTGTTTGCAATACATTTATTTTCTTTATATTATTTTATACTCTTGGAGTCTCTAGGCCAACACTGAGCTCTTCTGCAGCATGTCCAGGTTTGCTTTCTAAGTGTCAGCTTCAGCTCTGCTGTACGCATTTCCTCATTTAACTAAAAGCATAAATGTATTAACTTCTGGACCCTTCGCCAATGAAACAGTTATGAATTTGTTCATGTTTGTTTATGGTGTGGTGTATATGTGTGTTTTCTGTGGGGATTTTATAAGTTTAGAATGTTATGCATCACCCAGTTGAACTCTAATTATGTGGTTCTGATCAGTAGGAGTGTGAAACCCTGTTGATGATATTTGAACAAGGAAAAGAATTGCTTCCATTCCAAGATCTCTAGGAATGTTACCCAGTCATTCTAATATGGTCCACAACTGTTCTCAGTCCATCGCTGGCACTAGAGCTGTTTTCACTGTGGGCAGACTCCAGCATTCCTTTATGTCTATTAAAGTGCAATTAAAGACTGGTTCTGAGCTGCCTACCCTACCACACATGTTAATGATGAGTTAATATGTGTTCCTTTACAGCCTTACAGAGTGCTGGTCACTATAACACTTCATTTTAAAAATGACTGATGATTGGCAAGACTTTAGCATACCTATTTAAAAGATAAACATCAGGAAATTTCATGCACTACATCAAGTATACCCAGACACCACACTTGGAACTTCTTAAATCCTTCATAATTAGGTAATGGAATAGCAGAGATAGGGTCTCTTTTGGCATGGCCCACATTTGAAAATCTCTCTCTCTCTCTCTTTCTATAATGAGATTGGGGAAGAGGATACTTCCAGTTTTGCCTTCATTTGTAAAGATTTGTCTAGAATTTTATGGGAAAATCCTGCAAATTAGAATGTCTATAGCAAACTTATTCATGCACATGTTTCATATTTAATATATAATATATAATTATATATATTTAATATATAATTTAATGACGCCTTTCATTGTAATGAGAAAATTTCCTAAATAACATAACATATCTTTAAAAAACTCAGGAAAACTGTTACTTTTATCTAAATAAAAGCAAACAAAATATAGTGCAAAAACATTACCATAACAAGATATGAGTCACACCATAGATTGGAAGCAGATATTAACTTTGATAGATGCTCCCACAAATGACAGTTTCACGTTGAAGTCTTACAGTACTGTGTATGCTTAAGTACAAAAAGAGATCTCAAACTGATAAAACTGAGATTCATGTCCAGAGATAACCTAAAATGTGGTATATTTTCAGGTTAAAAATAGCTCTATAGCATTAGCTTTCAAGGATCCATGAAGATCTTCAGCAGATGTTCTTTGTGGCCATAATTATTTGTCACTGATAAATGCTTCACAGAATACCTTAATAATTTGTCTGAGGAAAACACAGTTTGGCAATTTCCCCCTTTTGTGCCTAAAATTTTCATGACACTACTAATATCTCTATAAAAGTTTGAATGTCTTTCTCAAAGATAGAGCTAGAAGGGAATTAAACTGCAAGCCTAATCCCATGGTCTGCAATGGAGCTTAGTCAATATGAAAGTACCAATGGGTAGTCTCTTAAGTATGTTATTCATTCACAAATTTAATTTTTTTCTGAGAGTACTGATTACGTCTTATCTGCACCCTATAGATCTAAAATGCCAGTTCCAACTGTGTTTTTAAATAAGAGTGGCGCTGAGACTTATCACTTTCCTCATAGACCAAGCTCCATGAACTCCTTTGAAGTTTCAAAACTTCAGATCACACTCTGCTTGACTTTCACATCAGGAAAAACAGTAGAGGGTACAAATTTAAATTTTAGAGGATAATTTGAGTTTCCCGTAGAGTTTTGAAGATATCTTTAGATGTTTTGATACTTTACCCTTATGCTGGTATAGTAATTCATCTTTTCCATTTGGTGTGTTCTAACTAAAACTGAAGTAGATTTGTAAATGAAGGGTGGGAAAGAAAAACTATTGACACTTTTGGTACATTTTAATTCTTATTTTATTTTAAGATAAAAACAAAAACATTAACAGGCATTTACAAAACAACACAAAAACAATAAAGCAATACAGAATTTCAGACAAGGTGAAAGAAAATTAACAATGGTTATTGTATTTCTTATTGTTATCTTCAAATTAGTTACTTAGAAAAATATAGGTGTGTGAGATTGATCAAACAATTAAACATTAACTGTTCCTTTCAATAAAGCAATAGAAATCAGTAGTACAACTGAAATCTCTGAAATGATTGCAAATGAAGGAAAGAAACAACTCCATCAGGCCATAGAAGACATCAGATCAGAAATTATCTCCCAGATAAGTAAAGAAATGACAATAATGAAAGACAAACATAAAAAAATAGAAGAGCATAGGAAAATGATGCAGATGTTAAATGAACAATATAAGAAAAAACTAGAATGCATGAAGCAGATTCAAAGAGATATCCATTAAATCAAAACTTCCATCCAAAGTTGGCAAAACTGCTTGAATGAATCTGAAAATAGACTTTCACATCTTGAAGACAGCATTGCGGGTAACTATTGTGAAAGGAAAGGTCTGTTAAAAATAATAAGGAACCATAAAATATCAATTCAACAGCTGCAAGACTATGCAAAGAGAAACAACGTAAAACTAATATGTTTGACATATTTTTAGATATTTTATAAAATGTTTTTCCTTGCACAATGCTATTTTTTATAGATGTTTTCTTTGCTATCTGTGTATTACTTTGTAAATGACACATGTTGCTAAGGTAAAAACATTTGAATAATTCCTTTTAGGGTTTCATCCTGAAATAATTGTGTAACAATATTCTACTTTATAAACTTCTATTTTTATAATAATCAATATTATCATGTGTTTACTGTTCCAATGTCTCTATTGGAAGGGAAATTATACTCTCCAGGAGAAAATTTATGTAATTCTTTGTTATAACTTAGAAAGTTTTGGATCAACCATAACTTTTTGTCTAAGATGAATTTATAATGAATGGGTAAAATGATTATAATGAATGTATAATACAGAGAACACCAACAGTAAAGTTTAGCAATTCACATAAATATTATGAAAAAATTACTTTTAAGGTAATGGCACTTTAAATCTATCACTCTGAGGCAGAAAGAATACTACTTGAATTTTTTAATTTTAAGCAATATTGAAAATACAGATATGACTAAGGGGTTAAAATAAAATATTTTTTGAAAGGGGAAGGTTTCTTCTAGTTATGGGAGACATGGATTTTGGTTTCTACTTTATGCTACATTATGTTTACCACAGCATTCATATATTTACATCATCCTATTATTAATAACACTATGAAATACATTAGGAGCTAGAAGAATGTGATTTTATCTTGGTGAATTTTATTGAATTAACATAATATCTAGTCAGAGCAAAGCATATTTATCAAGACCTGCTGCAATGCTCATAATTAAATTCATGCCAAAGAAAAGCAAATTTGTTATTGTGAAATGTATGTACTCATGTCAAATTATTTTCAGCTTTTTCATTTTGGTTCAGGATAGCTACTTTAGACTCTGACACAGTGGGGTCAGTTTCAGGAGTCAGCATGAAGTAAAGAGAATTTGGCTGTTTTGCAATTTTGAGAATTCCTACATGGTCATTCTTCACAGACCCCACCTCTCTGCCGCGGGTTCTTGCCCGCTGCCTGAATTCTGCAAGGCATTTTTTCCAACTGACAATGTCAGAACTGGATCATTCTTTCTTTGTCTTATTCTCTTGAGTGTGAGTCACAGCACAACGGGACTAGTAATCCGTTATCTTTTATTAAACAATTAAAAAACAACTCTGGTAAGCCTCCATCTATCTGGGCTCGCCTCCCTCTCTTCCTCATGAAAAATATATTACAGCAGTTAGTAAGAACAGTTTGTCTCCTTGAAAGCAGAGGACAAACAAGGGTACCAGCTGCAATTCTCCCCTCTCTTTCCTTACCACCAGAGAGGCATGAAGAAATAAGGATGATAAAAATCAATACGGATGCATGCACTCCCTAATATGAAATAATATTTTACCGAATGATAAAGTGTCCTTTTCTTGAAGAGGTCAATTTGCTTCCAAATCTATTATCTTCTTTATGGTCACAACAGCTTTTGGAAAAAAACAGAAAGCATGCCATTACTTGAACCGCATTGTCAATGGGAAAAACAGAGGCAACAACTGATAAGGAAGTTATTCAGTATTCTGTAGCTCCAACAGCGACAAGCGAGAGGCCCAAACCTTTGTACTTCCAACCTGATTGTCTGGGCACTAAGCCCTTCTACCTTCTACTATGTATTTTTTCACAACCAAGGAAAACAATGTTTTCAGTAACTTGGTGATTTGAAAAGTTAATAAAGGTCTAAAGAGGGTAAACTGCAGGAGTGGCACGGAATGGAATATCTAACTTAACCTTTTGTCAGTGCATTACCAGAGGCAGAGTCACGCTTTATAAACTAGAACAACAGTGCACACAACGAAATGGCTTTACTTCATGTTACTGCAGATAGAAATGATAATTTTCCCTATATCTCCATATCTGTATTTTCCCTCTAGTTATAAACTCCAGCCTTAAAATCATATTCCAGCAAAATATGAAAATATATCGAAAATATATGAGAGGTGTAGGGTTGATTAGTATTCACATTTATACATGTGAAATTGCCATTATTTGAGTGATGGAACTGATGTAAATGTTTCTTCTGAGAAAAACATGAAGATATATTTACAGTTATTTCAGATAAGATTGTGTATGTGGATATAAGCTTAGAAATACAATAGAAGTATTTTATTTTATAGGAGAGAAAATTAAGGTCCAGACAGGTGATGTGTCCACCAATGTTATGTCATACCTATTATTCTACCTATCAGTGACCCATCTGTTATACATAATAAAAATAATTCATAAAACATATTAGTTTTGGCATGATAGAAAATGTAAATTTGAATATAATAGTGGCAGTCAGCCCTTAGTTCCATGAGGTTCTGAGAAGTTCTAATTATCAGTGGTATATTAATTTCCTACACTACACTATGTTTTGGGGAGGACAGTTTTCCGCAGAAAATGTTTCTCTTTTCAAGTAGCAGGCAAACCAATGCTCTCAGCTCTCCCTTTCTTTGTATGCATTAGTGGATATATATGTGTGTGTGCATATATATGTTTTCTTAAAGGAGAAAACATTTTGATTAATTTGTGAGGAATAAATAGGTTACTTCAAGTACAAAAATAGAAAGAAAAATATGTAGCAGTAACACAAAGACACAGGCATATGAAGCCTGAGCTCCGGGAACCTAAAGGATTATTTGATGTATTAGAAATAAGTAAACGACAATGCGACTGCAAGGACATTATGCCAACAGGTAATACAAGGTCTTTCATGAGAAGTAGTTGATTTGAAAGTTATAGCTAAAAGTGTCCGTGAGAAACAGACGTAGATTAAGTTTTTAAATAAAGATTATTATAGCAGCAGGTGGAGGCAGTTTGGGGACATGTAAGAAAGGGAAATATTGACAACAGAAAGTCCAAAGAGAAAGTTGTGCTGGTTTAAATGAGTAATGGGGATTAGGCACTTGGATGGTTAGGGTCGAGTCAGCTAAGATAAACAGTGGTCTAGGGCTTGAATGAGACTTTTGCTGGTGGACTGTACTCTGTGAGGACAGTGGAGGCACAAGGGCAGGCTGTAGCGTGTATGGAGATGATGAGTCTTAACACAGACCTCATGCCCTAAATTTGGGTTGCATGTGGTTTAGTGAGTCAGAGACATTCAGAAAGTGGGTGGATTGGGAGCTGAAGAGAGAGGAGAAAATGAGGAGATAGGGTTTTGGGGTTCAGAAGGTATTCATAAATTAACCCAGGGACTGTGACAAGAATGCAAGAGGGTCAAGGACAGAATCTTGCAGGGTGTGACAATGTGCTGAGGCATGCTCAAAGTGGAGTGAGTAAATTAGATTAAAATACTATTTTCAGATTGACAGGAGATAAACTAGCAAAAAAGACTTTCAGGAATTCTTGTGAGGAGAGAGTTTAAAAAGTTAGAGTGGTAAATGCGGACAACTGCTTTAACAAGAAAGGCTGACAACTATACATAGAGCATTTGATTTGCTGGTTCTGAAAGCATTGTACATTTAGTATAATTATTGGCAGAGCAGTGGGGATGGAATATATTTCCCCAAACTATTTTTATATGCAGAGTTGGCTATCATAAGTTTAAAATTTAGCTAACAACATTGCTGAAGGTGGGTTTAAAAGCTGAATTTTATGTCACAGAGAAATGCATCAAAGTTATAGAAAACTGGAGTTTTCTTTATGGAGAAGGTGATAATTGCTTCCAGTGGTCTGTCAATGAAGTGATATCTTTAGAGAAAGAACAAAAAAAGCAATCTTCTCAATCTATTCAGTCATTTTGCCCCTTTTTGTATTTTCTGAGGTCTATAAATCACAAGAAACACAAATATCTGCCTTTATGAAAATGAGGTGTGCTTTCCTGACTGAACATTAGCACAGAAGGGCAGGTCAAGTAGCAGATCATGTGACCAGCTAGCCCTACATTGGAAATGGAATTCAGCTTCTCTCCCCCATGTTTCCCTTTGACCATATCATTCACTGAGTAAAGGAAAGATTAAGAAATGTGAGCTCGGCTGGGGATATAGCTCAGTGGAATAAGCGTTTGCCTAGCAAGCGCAGGGTCCTGAGTTTGATCCCCAGTACCGCAAAAAAAAAAAAAAAAAGAAATGTGAGCTCTAGTCCAAACTCTGATAAAAATTCAGCACTCATGGAGTAAATGCCTTAATATTTTAAGAATTTAGTTGTCCTTTTACAGTAAACATTCAAGTTTAAATGAAATGCAAGTATTTCAATAGCTCAAAATTTCTACAAATCACAAAAATAAGTCAGAGGTCATTGTTTCCAAGAATAGTGCTGGATGGCTGCATAGCATTTAGATGAAATTTGTGCAAATGTACATTCATGAATGTGCACAATTTAAAGGTAGAGTGTGATGAATTTTGGTAAATGTGTGCACCCAAGTAGTCAGCACAAAATCAAAAACTGAAACATTTATAGCACTTGAAATATTTATTTTCCCTCGTTTATAGTTTACAGTTTCTACGAACTCATACACTGATTCAAACGGTACTTTACCTGGTATTTACCTACAATTATTTGAAAGTTAAAAGTGAATAATCAACATATAACTATATCTAGGGACAGTAAAAATTTTCTGAATCCTTCTCCTTGGTCTGATCTAGAATTGCAGCATCTCTCAGCTAGCCTGTAAGTCTTACCTTGGGTGCTCACTGCACAGCACAGAGCTTCAGTTCCCAGGAGAATGCTTCACATGGATTTCTGTGGTTCCAGACAGGGCCTCTCTTTCTGCTGGGAAGAAAACCATAGATAGTGTGCTACTCACTTACAATACTTTCACAGGGACTGTAGTGCTTTATGGCTTGTAATCCAATGCCTGAAAATAACTGGCATATATGCATATATACTTTCAGCTTTAGAGTTGTTTATGATACGAAGACACATTTAGTATAGTACTAGTATGCTAGCCATAGATTACAGCAGAATGTTCCGGATTATTTTTTAAACATATTTCTGGCACCAGACATTACTGTGGGCTTAGACACAACACCTGAATCTCAGTTTGTTGGTTTATAAAATTAGATAAAAGTCCCTTTAAAAAGTCCCATTTTCTATTACCATATAAATGTATTAATTTTCCTATGAAATACTCCTCCTCCAGTGTCTGTGGGATTAACATTTGATGGATGAATCAACTATGTTTGGAATTTAGTTGTGCAATTTTAAAATTGAGGTTCAGCTAAAGTGTACGTGACTCATAACAACAACTATATTTTACAAATATGTCATGAATTTCTCTAATGCATGGATTTATTCTTTTAATAGCAATAATGATTCAAAAAGTTACAGTGTCATTAGAAAACTTAAGACATCACCATGCATTATAACATTATAATTTAACAAAAAGAGCTATGAAGTCCTAGATTATAGTGACACATCTGACAGAATCTGAATTTTTGTATGAATCATCCTACCAACACAAAGGAAGTTCTATAAACAAAAATTACCTCTCTTGTTCTTCTGTGAAAATTAATGCAGATTTGAAGGCAAATTATTAGTTTGATATGACAGCCTAAATACATATTTCTCCAGAAAAAAATATGGCTCAACCAATGCTTTTCTTAAATCAAATTTATTTCAAATACTATTATTCAATTATAACTGTTTGGAATTTTTAAATTCCTGCTTGGAAATTACAATATCAAAAGGAAGAAAATAATCCACAGAGTTGGATAAATCTACAATACAGATGATCAGGTTGCCAACTTTTACCCATTGAATCTCACTGTGATGAGAATATTTCTTTCTTCATTCACTGACACATATTTTATTTTGATCTTCAGGAACCAGTGGGTATATTGTTCTAAGCACTGGTAGTAACGTGGAGTATAAAAATTAATACCTGTCCTCAGATAGTCATGATATAATTAAGAACAGCAAAAGGTCTACTCACTTGAAGATTTGCATGCTAGATAGCAGGTATTTCATGGAAATAGAATGTCTAATGTCCAGTCCATAATAGAGCCAATAATTTATAACTCCACATTGATAACTACAATTCTTAATTTGATCTTAAATTTTCCCAAAATACTTAACACCACGACCTTCATTTCTCTTCAATTCGTTTAGCAGCAGATTCCAATTGGCAGCTTATCAACACTTTGAGCTCTTACTGCACCAAAGTGTGAATCTTAAATGTCTTTATTCCATTCCTTTCATAATCACAACTTTGCTCTTCACCTAACCTACCTGTCACTTCCTGGATGTATGTATTTCTCTATTTTACATAGATTTCATAGCCAGTAAGTAAACATATTCAAAGGTAACTCTAACTAACAATAAGGGCCCAGAAGCAAATTATTTTGACTTGATGTGAGTTGAGTACTGTAAAAAAAAGAATTAGATTTACAATCTATGACTAACCCACAAGCTAGCTCCTAAGCACTTAGGCTGCCCTAGGAGTGATCAGCAAGGTCAATATAATTAAACTGCAATGGCACATATCACTGGGGCCTGAGAACAAATTAATTTACCGTGACTGTGTTATAAGATGTTTAATGTCTACAACCTATAAACGTCAAATACTTTAGGGGAGAATTTTGAGGACAAAAGGCAAAACTATTCACATTTACATAAGGCTGGCAGGGCCTTTTTAGGAAAGGGAAAGGAAAACAAGGGTTTGCTGCTTCCCTACTGGGTAAATCAGCTGTGTCATTGTTGTGGGTATTAAAAACCATCCTTGAGTTTTCAATATGCAAGTGAAACCGATTATGAATATTGTAAAAATATTGCCAACACTCTAAAATTAATAGCTACTCTTTCCTGAATATTTAAAAAAGCACAATTCTATTTCAGAGGAAATATCCCTTGGAATCCGAGTAACTAGGCATGAACTCCATGCCTACTCTGGTAAAATGAATACATTTTCTGTATGTCCATTTTTCATGCATACATTTGGGCAGTCATCTCATTACTTAGTAATACAACACATGCAATGACACACATGTCACCCAGTACCTCATGTCTGTGGCTTGTGTATTTGCAGAGTACACCAACCTTAGAACTCTAATTTGCTGTTCATGAAGCACTACACAAAATTTGCATGAATGAAGCTAAGGGGAAGTATGACCACAGCTCCCTCCCCTGCCCTTCGCCAGTCTTAATTCTCTCCAGTTCTCGTTTGACCATTTGCCCTATGTCTCTTTGATGCACTGTGTAGCTAAATGTAAGGTGGTTGTATCTAGCCTGAAAATATACAGACTTTTTGTCATTATTCCCTAAACAAAATGCTGTAACAATGATTCGCATAGGATTTACATTATTTTCTGTATTACAATTAACCTATACATGATTTAAAGTACACAGGAGGAAGTGCATAGGTTATATGTTATTAATTTGCCATTTACATGGGGGACTTGTGCGTCCTCAGACTTTTATATTCAAATTTAGTCCTGGAGGCGATCCTCCAAGGATCCATCATTACAACAATTTCTGCTTCATATAATGTACTTAATGCATATTGGCTATTATTATTGTCACTGTCTTTTTTATAAAAATATTACATTAGTAAAATTACTAGAAATATGGAAATAATTTCTTCTCGAGTCAGTTCAGCTTCCCAAAGACTGCATTAGTGGGTTTGAGAAGGATATCCAGGTGGTTTTCAAGTCAACAGAGAGAAAACATGAATAGATCAAAGGGGCAATTACAAACCAATTACAGTATTTGTAGGGGGAAAGGAAAGGGCTACCTAAAATAGATACAGGGAGACAAATTAGAGTGACAGCTCCTATGAAGAATATTAATAGGATGCAGGTTTGATAAGATGTTCTGAGAAATAGATGGAAAGAAGCTGTTTACTTTTGTTTTCCTGCTTATATAACATAGGAAATATTTTTCTTCAACGAAGCCCAAGTAAGGTCACTGATGAGAAAATTGAACAAGCATGACTAATGCAGTATGAATCATATTGAATTTATGCATCTGTGGGCTGTTTTGTTTATGGCGTATACTTGAATGTTTACTGAAGTCAGGCAGGTGGCATATTTGAGGGACACAGGCATTTTCTGACAGTTCCAAATTGCACGATAAATGTTCCCATAAAGGCATAAATATGACTCAGTTCCAATTTGCAGTTGCTATGATAGAACGTGGGCCCAGTGTTGCTGTAATTTATCATTGTTTTCAAGGGAACTTATAATTTAGGTTTAAAAGTAGAATTTCCAAATTCTGAATGTTTATTTGACTATATTTTTATTGTGTCACTCCAAATTCCAATGATTTGCATCTACCCAAAGATTTCCAAGATGTGACTTCCCATATAGGTCCATCTACCCATCTCACCAGCCCACCCACCCACTCATCCATCCTCTCACTCTTTTGTTGAAGACCTAGTGATTCAGAGGTTGCTCAGAATCATGAATTTCTGTGTCATGAATTCATGAATGAGATATAAGAGGATATGTGGTAGTTAACATTGTGAAAGTTAATACTGTCTAACAAAATTAGGTAGAAAAAGGGAATAGATAATGATGTAGGTACCTAGGGAAGCATTAAAGAAAATACTATTTCAAAAATGCTCATAGAACAGCAAGAGAGTTAATAGGAATGCATGGTACTTAAAAAATAATTTTAAAAACTTGAAGTGGTTAACAAATGTAAAAAATCTATGAAAGGATACCTCTACATTTTGAGAAACATTTAAAAATACGTATTTTATTGTAGTTTAGAGGAAGCATTTCAGAAAACTAATGAGGACAAGCTGTATTTTAGCTTTCAGAAATAAACAAAAGATGTAGTGCATTTAGTGAATAGAGCGTGCAACAGTTTGGCCCGTTTATTTGTGGGTGATACATTCCAAGATTCCCATTGGATTCTGTAGGTATGGCTGGTACGAAACACCACATAGGATATTTTTCTTACATGCCTTGTGGTATTGTCACACAGCACCAGAGCTACTCTGCCCTTGTATACTTATTCACTGGTAGTTCATTTGATTCTTGCATCAGGGATCATCACTAAGTAAAGGCAGTGATATTTGAATGTGAGAAATGCAATATTAAGGTAGTGGGTCTGGTAAATGATGTGGCTACTAAGTGTCTAAGGCATGAATAGTGTGGACAAAGCAATAATTCATGTCTAGGGTACAATGCAATGGAGCACAGTGAATTCTCATTGCAGTATACAAAGTGACATGCATTTGAAACTTACAAAATATTCATTTATGGAAATTTTCCTTCACTTTTTTGGCCATATTTAACTATAGGTCATTAAAAGTACACAGAGTGAAACTGAGATAAAAAAAGTACTTTCATAGGTTTTCTGTCTACTTGACCACTGAAAAAATAGAGAAATAGTGTAATAGACACTTTGAAATGCAACATTATTGCACCCTGGCTTATTACAATTGTCTTATATGTTTTATGTATTCTTTGGCCTGCTAGTTTTGTTCTCAATCTCTATACATGAAAATTAACTTTGTAAGGTCTTATAAGTGAATATGATGCTTGATAAACCAAAAGGGGTGGAGGAAAAGGGAAACAAAGAATTTAAGTGTCTTATCTGTGTGTACCAGTTCCTACAATGAATGTAGTCCTTCTATACTGTAAGCATGTACCCCTAATAAAAAATAGAAGAAAAGGGGCAAAGGAAAAAGTAGGTTTAGGGTAAGAATAGATTTTTAAGATATGAGAAACTTGAGTATATGAGAAAAGGATAATGATGCAAAAAAATGATTGTGTGATATTTGATTGTGGCTTCACCTTGAATAAGAAATGCCTAGCAGGTTAGGTCAGCACAGTTCTAAGTGTGTATGGGTGATTCACTAGCCAACAAGGAGAGACACTCTGGATTTAGGTGGAACCAACAAATAATATTGTAGCCAGGGTAGAATAAAAAGGGAAAGAAGAAGAAGTCTTGCATCATTCCGCTTCTTCAAAGGTGCTCCGGTCTTCAACATCACCTTTGGACATCTGCTTCCAGAGAAGACCCCTCACCTTTCCTACACAGACCCTTTGGCTTCCTGATATGGACTTACAGAGCACTTTGCAGTGAGCTTAATGTATTACATCTATTCACATAGTGAATCCTAACTGATACCCATTTGGAGAACTAATCAGCTAGTGTTGAAGAAATCTACTCTCTAGAAAACAATATATTCCTTTCCCTTCATTTCACTGTGTTTCTGGACATGCCAATCATTTCTTTTTTTCTCACATTCTCTACCTCTCACTTAAGTGAATAATGTTCGTTTTCAAGAGAACTTGATGGAAACTATCATGAAATAATCTTTTCTATTGTGAAATATATTATTCTTCTTTACCTGTCTAACATTCCTCAAATTGTACCTGTGGACCAATTGTTTCTTTTTCTTTTAAAAGGGAAAAAACAAAGAATAAAAACCACAGTAGGAAATTTCAAAACAAAATTGTAACATAGTAACAATGGTTAGTACATGGGTGTTGTTATCTCCATGTAGTGGATCATGTTAAAAGACATAGACATGAAAAATTGATCAAACAATATAGACACACACACACACATACACACACACATATATATATATATATATAATTCCTTTTCCCCTCCTTTTTTCCTTTCCCCCATTCCAGTTTCTCTCTCCTTTTGAGTAGTTTCTTCCTATTTCACAATATCTATCATATATTTTGGGTCTTATTTACACTTTCAGCTTCTTACACTATGGAGACAATATGATATTTACACATGCAAGACTGATTTATTTCACTTATGAATTTGGACTCAAGTTGCAACATTTCCTTGTATATATCACAAGTTTTTCCTTCTTTACAGCTGAGTAGTACTCCACTGTATAAAAACACCACATCTTATTTATTCATTCCTCAATTCATGGCCATTTGCACTTTTTCTAAGATATAGCTATGAAAAATTGTACTACTATAAACATGAGTGCATACATATATGAATGTGGAATGATGTTTTTAATTCTTCTAGGAAGATGTTCAGAAGGGGAATAGCTTGATTGAATGGGACCTCTAGTCTTAGTATATTAAGGAATCTTCACACTGATTTCCAAAGTGGTTGTACCAGTCTACATGGCCACCACCAGAGGAGAAGAGTTCTTTTTTCCTGACAGCCCCTCCAGCATTTGTCATTGGTTGACTTCTTGATGGTAACCATTTTTACTGGGTGGGATGGAATCTCAGTGTTGCTTTAATTTGCATCTCTAGAATGACCAATGATGTTGAACATCTTTTCATATATTTATTTTCTATTTGTATTTGTTCATCTAAGAAGCATGTGTTCATCTCAGATGCCCAAATTGGATTGGGTCTTTCAATTTGGGGGATTTTGTTTTATAAATTCTTTATATGCTTTAGATATAAATCCTTTGTCTGAGGGACATTTAGCTATTTTTTTTTCCTATTCTGTGGTTGTCTTTTCATTTTGTTGGTGATTTCTTATGGTGTGTAAAAGCTTGGTAGTAAGATGAGATCCCAGTTGTTGATTTTTTGAAGTGTTTCCCTTACAGTATGGGTTTTGTTCATGAAGTCTCTGCCACCCCTATATCTTCAAGATTTCTACCTAATTTCTCTTCCAGTAAATTTAGTTTTTCTCTTTTAATATTTAGATCTTTGATCCATTTTTACTCCAGTTTAATACCTGCTGTTAGGCATGGGTCTAGATTTAGTCTTCAGCATGAAGAAAGCTGGTTTTACCAGCACCATTTATTAAAGAGGCTATCTTTCTTCCAGTGAACATGTTTGGCCCTTTGTCAGTGATAAGGTGGCTTTGTGTGTTTGTAATTGTGTTTGCATATTCTACTCAGTTCTGCAGATCCTCAGGTCTTTTCTTTTTCAGGCAGTACTGTGTTGATTTTATCACAGTAGCTTTGTAATATGATTTTAAGTCAGAGATTGTGATGCCTCCTCTTTTACCTTTGTTATCCAAGATTTCTTTTGTAATTCTAGGTATCTTCTTCCAGATGAATTTTTGAAATGTTTTCTCTAGTTCTGCAAGGTATGTTAATGGTATTTTGATCAGGATTGCATTAAATCTGTATACCAATTTTGGGAGCATAGTCATTTTTACCATGTTGGTATTTCCTGTCCATGAACAAGAGATATCTTTCTAATTTTATTTTATTTTTTTTTTTTTTTTTTTTTGGCGGTACTGGGGATCGAACTCAGGACCCTGCACTTGCTAGGCAAGCGCTTATTCCACTGAGCTATATCCCCAGCCCCCTATCTTTCTAATTTTAAATATCCTCTTTGATCTCCTTTTTCAGAATACTATAATTCTCAATACATCGATCCTTTACTTCCTTTGTTAGATTGATTCTTAAGTATTCCATTTTTGGGATATGACTGTGAAGGCTGTGGTTTCCCTAATTTCACTCTCAATAAATTTCCTGTTTTTGTACAAGAATTCTGCTCATTTCGAATATTGACTTTATATTCAGCCACAAAACGAAATTTGGTTATTAAGTTTAGTTTTGTGGAGTTTTGTGGTGTTCTTTGTAGAATGTCATGTCACCCATGAATAGAGACAGTTTAACTTCTTCCTTTCTCATCGTTATTCCTTTTATTTCTCCCTGTTGTCTAATTGATCTTGTTAATGTTTCCAGAACTAGGTTGAATAGAAGTGGTGATAGTGGACATCTTTGTTTTGTTCCTGGTTTTAGAGCGAAAGGTATCAGGTTTGTCCATTTAAGATGATGTTGGTTATTGGCTTGTCTTTGATGGCTTTTATGAGATTGAGATAACGACCATCTACTCCAGGTTTCTGTGAGGTTCTTGTTATGAATGAGCGCTGGACTTTATCAAAAGATTTTTCTTCATCTATTGAGAGGATCACGTGATTTTTTCTCAGGGTCTATTGATATGGTTTATTATATTTATTGATGAACCATCCTTGCATTCCTCGGATAAACTCCACTTGGCCATGATGTATAATCTTCTTGATGATTTGTTGAATTCTGTTTCATAGTATCTAATTGTGGAATTTTGCATCTATGTTCATTAAGGAGGTTGGCCTACAGTTCTCTTTTTTCTTTGGATCTTTCCCTGGTTTTAGTATCAAGGTAATATTCTTTTTTTTTTTTTTTTTTTTGTCGTTTTGAGACAGGTTATTGTTATACAGTTCACACGGGCCTTGAGCTCACTTTGTAGCCCAGACTGGCCTTGAACTTGCAATGATTCTCCTGCTGGAGCCTCCTGATTGCTGGGATTACAGGCTTTCACTAGCACTCCTGGCACAAGGTAATATTTGCCTCCAGGTATTAATTAGGGAGCATTGCTTCTCTTTCAATTTTATTAAATAATTTGAAGAAAATTGGCGCTAAATCATCTCTAAATTTTTTATACAATTCAGCAGTGAATCCATTAGGACCTGTGATGTTCTTTGTTGGTAAGGTTTTAATTATGTTTTCACACTTTTTAACTGATATTGGATTATGCAGAATCTTTGTGTCTTTTTCATTCACCTTTGGTAATTCATACATACCTAGGAATCTGTCCATTCTTCTGTTTTCCATCTTATGAGAGTAAAGATTTTTGGAGTAGATATTGATGATCTGAAGTTCTACAGAATCTATAGTGACTTCACCCTTCTCTTTTCTCACTGCATGAATTTGAGTCTTTTCTTTCCTTTTTGTGGTAAGGTTTTCTAAGGGTTTATAATTTTATTTATTCTTTCAAAGAACCAACTCTTCATTATTTTTTATATGATTTCGTAGTTTCCATTGTGTAAGGTACTGCTATTATCTTTATAATTTTCTTTCTTATATTGCTTTTGGGTTTGTCTTGCTCTTTTTCTAGAACCTTGCGGTGAAACATTAGGTTATTTGTGCTCATTCTGTTTTCATGATGTGAGAATTCATTGCTATAAATGTTTCTCTTAGGATTGCTTTCATTGTGTCCTATAAGTTCCAGTATGTTTTCTCTGCATTCTAATTTATTTGTAGACATGGATTAATTATTTTCTTTTATTTCATCTGTGACCTCTTGCTTATTTAGGAGTGTGTTATTTATTTTCTATAATTTTATGGAGTTTTTGTGGTTTCTTTTTCCATTACCTTCTAATTTCATTGCACTATGGTGAGATAATATGGTTGGGATGATTTTAATTCCTGTTTTTGCTCAAGAATTTTTTTCTTTGGGTTAGTATAGGGTCAATTTATGGAACGTTTCAGGTGAAGCTGAGAAGAATGTATACACTGATGAGGCTGGGTGGAACAGTCTGTAAATGTCTACTTAGTCCATTTGTTCACAGGTTTGGTTTAGTTCTGGGAATTTTTTGGTGATTTTTTCTTTGTCTAGTTGATCTATCTTTTAGTGACAATGGGATACTGCAGTCCACAGTGATAATTGTGCTATTGATTATTTGATTTTTCATGTCTATTTATAATTGTCATATATTTGAGTGCTTCCATATTTGGTGCATATATATTTATAATTGTTATCCCTTCCTCTTGAAGTTTTCCCCAAACAAGTAAGTAATAACCTTGTTTATCACTTTTCAACATTCTTCATCTGAAGTACACATTGTCTGCAAACAAAATTGCTACCCTTGCACTTTTTCTGCGTTCTTGTTTCATGGAAAATTGTTTTCTATCCTTTGATTTTCAGTCTATGAATTTTTTTTTTTTTTTTTGGTTTAAATGTATTTCTTGTACACAACATATTGTTGGATATGTTTTCTGGATCCACTGCGCCGATCTGATTCTTTTTTTTTTTTTAAATGTTGAAGCATTCGTTGGGGTTTGTAGAACAACACATTATTCCTTTTTTAAAGGGAGTTATAGTAGTTATCTTTTTTGATTTTGATTTTGATTTTTTAAAAGTATAAAAAGCAAACAAAGAAAAACAACAACAACAACAAAAAGGAAAACATTAACAGAAAGACACAAAGTAGCACAAGAGCAGTACAATCAAAATTGAATTACAGACAAAGCAACAGGGAATCACCAATGGTTGCTGCACCACACATTGACAGCTTCAAAGTGCATGTTTTTGAAATCACATATAGATATACAATCTTGATCAAACAATCATGAACTCTTCCTTACTATAAAGGGACACAGGTCAGCAATGGCACCAGATTAGCCATCCTACATATAAACACATAGAAACATATCTGTCCCTTTCTTCCTTTCCTTCGCCCCTCATTCAACCTGTTCCCTACCTTTGAACAGATTCCCTTCACACCCCCAATCCATATTCCCATCTTCAGATTCCTAAACCAGTGATACAATATACTTCTTGCACATGTACCTCTGATTTATTTCACTTGTGAGTATGGTGTCCAATTGTGACCATTTGCCTTCAAAGGCCCCAAATATGTCCTTCTTCATAGCTGAGTAATATTCCATTCTATAAAAATGCAACTTTTTCTAATCCAGTCCTCTGTGGATGAATATTTGCATTGCTTCCACAATTTAGCTATTACAAATTGTGCTACTATAAACATGGGTGCACATATATCACAGTGATATGATGCTTTCAGATCTTTTGGGAAAATACTCAGAAAAGGAATAGCTGGGTTGAATGGGACCTCTAGACCAAGTTGGCAAAGGAATCTCCAAGCTTATTTCCACAGTGGTTTCACCAGTCTGCATTCCCACTAACAGTGCAGAAGAGTTCCTATTTCTCCACAGCCTCGCCAGCGTTTGTTATTGGATGAATTCTTAATGCTGGCCAATATTACTGGGGTGAGATGAAATCTTAGTGTTGTTTTTATTTGCATTTCTCAAATGACTAAAGATGTAGAACATTTTCTCATATATTTATTTGCCATTTGTAGTTCTTTATCTGAGAAGTGTGTATTCATCTCAGATGCCCATTTCTGGATTGGTTCTTTGAATTTGGACAGGTTCATGCTTTTTAATTCTTTGTGTGTTCTAGATAGAAGGTCTTTGTCCGAAGGACAGCCAGCTAGGACTTTTTCCCAATATGTAGGCTTTCTTTTCACTCTGCTGGTGATTTCTTTAGATGTGCAAACACTTTTCAGTAAGATGAGGTCTCAGTTATTGATTCTTTGAAGTGTTTCCCTTGCAGTTTCATTTTTGTTCATGAACTCTCTGCCTACTCCTATGTCTTCAAGATTTTTACCTAATTTCTCTTCCAATAGATTTAGAGTTTCTGTTTTAATATTGAGATTTGTGATCCATTTTGACTTGAGTTTGGTGCATGGTGATAGACTTGGGTCTATTTTCAGTCTTTGGCAAGAGGCAAGACAATTTTTCCAGCACCATTTATTAAACAGGCTATTTTTTTTCCAGTGAGTTTGTTTGGCCCCTTTGTCAAATATTAGGTGGATGATTGTGTTTGTGATTATGGCTGCATCTTCTAATCTGCTCCATGGATCCTCAGGTCTGTTTTTTAGCCAGTACCAGGTTGATTTTATTACAGTAGCTTTGTAGTATAATTTCAGGTCAGGGATTGTGAGTCCTCCTGACTTGTCCTTGTTGCCCAGGATTGCTTTTGCTATTCTGGGTCTCTTCTGGTTCCAGACGAATGTAAGGCATGTTTTCTCTAGATCCGTGATGTATGCTAATGGTATCTTAATGGAAATTGTATTAAATCTGTATAACAATTTTAGTAGTATGGCCATTTTCACAATGTTGGTTCTTCCTATCCATGAGCAGAAAATGTTTTTCCATTTATTGAAATCGTCATCAATCTCTATTTTCAGGGTACTGTAGATTTCATTGAAGAAATGTTTTACATCCTTTGATAGAATCATTCCTAAATATTTCAATTTCTTGGACGCTATTGTAAAAGGCATGTTTTCCTTAATTTCTCTCTCAGACTGCTTGTTGTTTGTGTATAGGAATGCTATTGATTTTGGGGTGTTGACTTTGTATCCAGCTACTCTGCTGAATTTGTCTATTAATTGAAGGAGCCTTCTTATGGAGTTTTTGGGTCTTCCATGTAAAGAATCATGTAATTTACAAATAGTGATAGTTTTACTTCTTCCTTTCCTATCTTTATTCCTTTTATTTATTTATCTTGTCTAATTGCAATGGCTAATACTTCCAGAACAATGTTGAATAGTAGGGACAGTGGACATACTTGTCTTGTTCCTGAGTTTAAAGTGGAAGCTTCCAGTTTTTGCCCATTTAGTATGATGTTGGCTGTTGGTTTGTCATAGATCGCTTTGATCAGATTGAGGTAAAGGCCATCTATTCCTATTTTTTCTAGGGTTTTTAACATGAATGTGTGTTGGAATTTATCAAAAGCTTTTTCCACATCTATTGAGATGACCATGTGATTTTTGTCTTTGACTCTATTGATATGATGTAACCAATTAATTGATTTGTGAATATTGAATGATCCCTGCATTCCTGGAATAAATCCAACCTGGTCATGGTGTATGATTTTCCTTATGATTCGCTGCATTCTATTTGCTGCTATTTTATTGAGTATCTTTGCATCTGTGTTCATTAAGGAGATTGGCCTATAGTTCTCTTTCTTGGTTGGGTCCTTTTCTGGTTTTGGTATGAGTGTAATACTTGCCTCCAGAAATGAGTTAGGGAGAATTGCTTTCTTTTCAATTTCATTGAAGAGTTTAAAGAGTGTTGGTATTAAATCTTCACTGAATGTTTTATGGAATTCTGTTGTGAATCCATCAGGGCCTGGGCTTTTCTTTGTTGGTAAGTTTTTAATGACATTTTGAATCTCATTAATTGATGTTGGGCTGTTCAGGATTTTTAGATCTTCCCAGTTCAACTTTGTTAATTCATACATTTCTAGGAATCTGTCAATTTCTTCTGGGTTTCCTGTCCTATTGGAGTAAAGATTCTCAAAGTAGGTATTAATGATCTTTTGAATTTCTGTAGAATCTGTAGTGATTTCATCCTTTTCATTCCTTATTGCATCAATTTGAATTCTTTCCTTTCTTTTTTTGATAAGATTGGCTAGAGGTTTATCAATTTTATTTACTCTTTCAAAAAACCAACTCTTTGATTCACTTATTTTTTTGTAGAGTTTTCTTCATCTCACTTGCATTAATTTCTGCCCTAAGCTTTATAATCTCCTCCCTTCTTTGGGCTTTGTGCTTCACTTTTTCTTCTTTTTCTAAAAGTTTGAGGTGCAACATTAGGCTATTTATTTGTTCTCTTTCTGTTTTCTTTATGTGTGAGTTCATCACTATAAATTTCCCTCTGAGGACTGCTTTCATTGCATCCCACAGATTCCTACAAGTTGTATTTGTATTTTCATTTGTTTGTAGGTATTTTCCAATCTCTTCTCTAATTTCCTCTGTGACCCATTGATTATTCAGGAGGTTGTTGTCTAATTTCCAAGTATTTATAAAGGTTTTGGAATTCCCTTTGTCAATAATTTCCAATTTCATTGCACTGTGGTCAGATAATATGCATGGGATAATTTCAGTCCTTTTGCATTTAGGTAGGTATGCTCAATGGGCTAGAATGTGGTCTATTTTAGAGAACGTCCCATGCTCAGCTGAGAAAAATGTGTATTCTGGTGTTTTGGGGTGGAACACTCTGTAAACATCTACTAAGTCCATTTGTTCACACATTTGGTTGAAGTCTGTTATACCTTTGCTAAGTTTTAGTCCATTTGACCTGTCTCTTTGTGTCAAAGGGGTAACACTATTACAATAGTGTTATTGTTTATTTGTTTTTGCAGTTTTCCCCTAACTAGTATACAGTGGCCTTTGTCTCTTTCAATTGTTATCAGTTTGAAGTTTACATTGTCTGCAAACATAACAGCTACCCCTGCTTTTTTCTGGGAATCTGTTTCATGGAGGGTTATTTTCCAACCTTTGACTTTCAGTCTATGCATTTCCTTTTGAGTAAAGTGTGTTTCCTGTATACAGCATATTGTGGGATTCTGTCTCTTAATCCACTTTGCCAGTCTGTTTCTTTTGACTGGTGAATTGAGGCCATTTACACTGATGGTTATAACTATTATATTTTGGCTTATTCTTGTCATGCTGTTTACTTGATGTTGCTTCTTTAGTTTTGCTGTTTAATTTCTTGTTCTGCTTAAGGGTTCCTTTCTATTGTTTTTCTTAGGATTGTGGTCTCTTTTTTCTCTATCTAGAATATCTTTCAGTACTTTTTGTAATGTTGGATTGGCACTCATGAAGTTCGTCAGTTGGTCTTTGTTGTGGGAATATTGTATTTCTCCATTGAATTTGAAGGATAGTTTTGCAGGATACATCAGTCTGGGTTGGAAGCTGTTTTGTCAGAGAATCTGTAATATCTCACTCCAAGCTCTTCTTGATTTCATGGTTTCTGTTGAAAAGTCTGCTGTGATTCAGGTGGGCTTTCCTTTATAGGTGATCTGTTTCTTTTCTCTAGCAGCTTTTAATATTGTGTTCTTTTGCTGCCTATCTGGGGATCTTGACTATTATATGCCTGGGGATGGTTTTATTTGGGTTGTGGCTCATTGGAGTTCTATATGCTTCATTTACCTGCACATCAGTTTCTTGTACCATTCTTGGGAAATTTTCTGCTATTATGTCTTCAAATATACTTTTTATGTCATTTGTGTTGCCTCCTGCTGTTTCACTGATTCTTATTACTCGCACATTATTTCTCTTTGCTTCATCTTACAGCTGTTGGATTGTTTTCTCCTGGTTCCTTGTTGGCTTTAAGAGATCCTTCCTTTCACGGTCATTAGGTGTCAGGCTATCTTCCAGATCTGAAATTCTATCTTCAGATTCACTCAAGCGGTTTTTCAAGCTTTCAATGGCAGTTTTCATTTCCTGGAGATCTTTTTGAGACTGTTTAATGTGTTCTATATCATTCCTTAACTGCTCATTTAACATTTCCATTTGTTGCCTTTGATCTTCTAGTCTGTTATCTGTTTCTTTTCTGTATGTGCAAAGCATTTCTTCCATTATTATTTTCATTTCATTTTTTGCCTGAGAGGTTATTTCAGATTTAATCTCTTCTATGGCTTGATGGAGTTGTTTCTTTACTTCAAATATGATCACTTCAGAAATTTCCAGTATGTGGTTTCCTAGTTCTCCTATGTCATTGCGTCCTGTACTTGTTCTGGGTGGAGTTGTGTTCTAAGACTGCATTTTGCCCCTTCATTTTGTCATTTTGAATGTCAGATGACTGGTGCTGAGCTACTGACTACCTAGGCAGCTCACTAAGGACTCTAGGGACCCTAGTTTACCTGGATGTTAAACTAAACCCAGGGTGGTAGCAGACTGTGGACCACTGGGTCCAGTCACCCCAGGCAAATGCTGGGGTGCTTGGCTCAGACCACAGCCGCTATAGTGGCAGAGTGCTGGGCTTCAGTATCCAAGTGTCCAGTGTGTGGACGGGAAGAGTGTGGGTCTCAGCCTTGAAGCCTCTGGTGGTTAGGCAGCAGCTTCTGTTTCGGGTTCCTCAGGTAGCTAATCAGGGGGTAGCAGGGCTCTCCTCCCAACCCCGAGGACCCCAGAGCCTGAGGCTGATTCCACTCTGCAGGTCTCAACCCCCAGCAGGGATAGGCCCTCCCAGTTGGATTTCCTTCCTAACTTTAAGGTGTGGAGCTTACCAGAGGAGAAGGGCTGTGCTGCTCATGTGGTGTCGCAGATCACTGGAGAAAGGTCCAAGTTGCAGAGCTGGGAGGTGGGCGGTGAATCACCCGCAGCCCAGGTGTCTGATCGAGTCTGCCTTTGTCTCTGGGTGAAGGTCCCAGTCGCACAGTTGGGGCCCAGGCAGGAAGTGCTGCACTGCCCAGATGTATGCGTGGGTCCGCCTTTGTCTCTGCTTCAGAGGAGAGGGGTGTTGCTGCTCATGTGTCATTGCAGGTCAGCCTCCATCGCCGGAGAAAGGTCTGCGTCACCCAGCTGGCACGGACCATGAAACACAGCGCTGCTTAGATGTCGGCATCGGTGGGCCTTTGTCACTGGAGTGAGGTCCCATGGCGGTGGGCCTCTGTCTCTGGAGTAAGGTCCGAATCGCACAGCCGGGACCGGGGGGGAAACACCCAGGGGGACGGGGCGGGGGATGCCCCGCCGATCAGATGCCAGTGCCAGTGTGCCTTTGTTCCTGGAGTGAGGTCTGAGTCGCACGCTGGTGGGCCTCTGTCACTACAGTAAGGTCCGAGTCGCACAGCTGGGATTGGTCAGAAACGGCCCCGCTGTGCGGATTCCAGCACCGGTGGGCCTTTTCTGGCAATGATTTTGACCTTATAAAATTACAGTTTTGTCATACTGGTGAGAATAACTATACATGACATGTATTACATCATGCGTAAAGTGGTACGGCTAGCAATAGTTTCAAGTGCAGCTTTACTGATAGACTATGTTGCCTCAGATCCCAAGAGCAAACTGTAAAATTAAATAACAAAATCAAACGTTTGCTATACACTTGTATGCAGTAATTTTTCCCTTACTGGAGTGATTTTATCCTTCTGTAGGGGGCATGTGGATTAAAATGGGTCAGGGATAGACTACAGTGTTAAGCATAATCAAATACATTAGAGTACAGGCTGGAGATTAAAGGATGATTAGCCAAGATTTGGGAAAGTGAAGGACTCAGCAAATAGAGAATGAAATATAATATGCAGGAATAGTCATAAAGGGCAGAGACAATGTTTAGTCACTTGAAAGTTTAAATTCAAGAAGTACTTGAGGAAAGGGAAAGAGGATCTACAGAAGAGAATGGAAAGGAAAAGTAAGATATCTGAACCTTGAAAAAAAGGAAAAAAGAGAAAGAGGCTGTAAAAGAAAACAAGAAAGAATGTAAAAGGAAACCAAAGAAAGAGAGCATAGAAACAAAGCAAAAAAGTACAAAAATAAGTACAGAATATAGAGCAGAACAAGATGACATCCTATCAGACAGTAAATAAATAGCCAGTCAGATAAGGGAGAATGAAAGTAGTAAAACACCTCTGGTGTTTACAGTGCTGTGATATTGTCCATAGTTAATCCCAAAGTGTGCTGGGTCTGCAGCTGAATTTGGCAGCAGGATGTGAGGACTGAGACTGGTCTTCCATTGGTGGAGTTCTCTAGATTTGAACTGCTGGCTCCTCACTGCGACCTCAGATACTTCCACCTTTCTGGTCTGCTAATGACTCCACTCTCTAAAGGCGTGCGTGTGGACCTGTTCCTGGGGCCCAGCTGTTGTTCTGGGTCTCATGTCTTGGAGTTTTGGTAGGTCTACCAACAAAAGGTGTGTGTCTTTACCCTTGGCCTGCAGGGCTTACTGTTCTGGAGATAATGCAGGAAGCATAGAACATGGTCTCACACTCCTCTCACAGACTCGAATGTCCCAGAAAAAATGGAGGAAGTGCAGTACAAGGACTCACTTTTCTCTCATAGGGCCTGTTGTGGACTAAATACTTCTTAATTCTTCCATGTGTTGCAGTAGTGATTCTGCTACTAAAATTTGATATGATGAGCATGTTATTTAAAAATTCAACCACATACATTTCATAGATTTTTCTCTTTTGACTTCCACAACTAGCAGTAAATGGCCCTGAAGTCGGTCCTGCAGTCTTTCTTTAGTTATACTTTCCTCATTTTTTATTCGTTGTTTTGAGCAGTGAGGATTGAAGCCATGGTTTCACAGTGAAATATGTCCGCAGCTCATTTTAGATTTAAAGACAGAGGCTCAGTAAGCTCTCTAAGTGGGACTCCAATTTGCAATCCTCATGCCCCAGCATTCCTCATTGTTGGTTACAGGAGGCTACCTATTCTGCTATCTTGTAGATATCGCTTCTGGTCTGTCCTTGCGTGTATCTGGATGTCCCCACAAAGCCTCATACTGATAGGCAAAGAGTTCTGAGGGTGCCTGAGTTAAGGTTTGGAAATGTTGGTTTATTGTGTGATGCTGGGTTTATGGTGTGTATAGTGGAAGCCCCATGCTGGGTATGAATGGCATCAACCAATAGGTTGACAGCCTGTGTAGGGAATAACAAGGAACGGGAAAACGGAGGCTTTCTGCTGCGTCTTACTGCTTTTCTCTTTTCTGTCTCTTTGGATTAGACGGTTTCTCCTCTCCAATTACCCTCTGCCACGCCACCCTGCCTTGGAGCCAAGTGACTGTGGACTGAGACCTCTACAAACTGAGATCTGAAATAAACCTCTCCTTCTCTAGCTTGTGGGTGTTTGGTATTTTGTCTCAGTAGCAAGAAAAGTAACCAAGACATGGTCTCAGGTTTATTGCTTGTTAAAGCTCTACTTTTCACGATTCTTATTAATTTAATTACCTCCTGAATATCTGTACTCAAATTCCTCTTCATCATTTCTGTTCACACTCAAATATTTTGCTTTAATAGTTTGCTCTGATTTTAATAGTTGCATTAAATTCATTCCCAGAAAAATGAAACAAAACATTGTTCAGCTATTTATCCTCTTCTTTTATAAAATAGAATAATTTTGAAACAGCAAGAAATTTAAGATGAATATACTTCAACCTTTCATACAGAATTTAATGAAACAATATGGTTATTGACAACATTTGTTGTGATGTTTCTCTTGTTTTATTTTGTTCTGTTTAGAATTGTAGTATTAGAGATTCCCACTAAGGTTTGACACTGAGATACATCTCCATTCCCTTCTACATTCATTCATCTTCTATCTCTATATCTGTGTATCATCTATCTCTCTCTCTATCTCTCTGATACCACTAAGTTGCTAAGTTTTCCAGAGTAGGCTTAAAGTTGTAATCCTCCTGTCTCAGACTCCCAGAGCACTGGGATCACAGGTATGTGTCATTGCATTTGGTTAAAATATTGATTTTGAATTCAGGTTCAGCCGTTACCCATCAAGGATAATGGAGGTAGAAGTTAATTGACCTTCAATTTTAGAAGGCCTTTCTAACTCTAGGATTGGCATGTTGAAACACTATGCTATATTATTCTACTGTAAGTTAAATGGTGTTTCTGTTTTAAAATTTTAATGGAAGTATAACCCTCTTAAATGAACACACCTTTTATAGAACAATCACCTAGACCTCAAATTAGAACAGTACAAAAAATCCCAGAAACTCTTCTCATGGGTACACCTAGTCTTTACTCACAGCAATCTTTCAAACCGCTTCAGTATTTTGATGATTTTTTATAAATAAATACAGAAGTTCAGTGTCTGTGTGCTTACATAGAAATGAGGAAGTGCTCAGTCTGATCTCTCCACCTCAAAATGCCTAGTGAAGTAACTAACTCAATAGAACCATGTACAACATTCAAAATTCATTGTATTGGTAGCAAATTATCAGAGACTCCCTAATACATTGCGATCAGTAAAATACACATAGAGAAAGAAATAAATGATAAAATACATCACTTTCTTAGATTAGAAATGGATAGTCTAATTCCAGAAGCGAAGTCAACCTATCCAGACAGACGTAAGCAAGAAAATACAGGAGCTGTTAATCTGTTTCCATTCTTTGGCAGTCATGTTTTCGAGTAAACTGGTTTCCTTTGTTCCAAGTCTCTGATCTCTATGTTGCCTTTTAGTGTGTGGTTTATATTCCAAAAAGAGGCAATGCACAAGCCAGATAACCACCTGGTAGGATTTGGGTAGTGTTATGATTTGTGTCTAGGTGTCCCCTCAAAGCTTCATGTAGTATGGTCCAGACACCTAGAGTTTATAATTGATTCAGTGTTAAGTGCTGGGATTATGGGTGTGAGTACTATACCCACTCTGGGGCAGGTAGCATGCATAGAGCATAAGGGAGGGAAAGAGGCTTGCTTTCTGCTGCTCCTGACTTCTTGCTCTTGCTGATTTTGCTCCTTTTCCACTGCTATGAACTGTTGACCTCTACCAGTCCACCTTAGAACAAGCTGAGTATGGACTGAATCCTATACAAGCTGTGAACTAAATTAGCCTTCCTTCCTTAATTTTGGGGAGCAATTATTTTATTTGAACAAAAAGACAAAATCAACCAAGAAAGAAGTTGATACCAGAGGAGTGGGATCGTTGCTGTGACTATACCTGATCATGTGGTTCAAGAACCTGTTCTGTATGGGAGATTCTGGTCAGAGCTCAGCCCAGAAGGCTGAAACAAATGCTGCCTGTGAAGCCCAGGTTTGGGAGGTTTCTGCTGCAAAGGACTGTGTTGGTTGTTAGACTTCAGATGATGCATGTTATGGCTTGGCAAAAAGTTAGTCTGCCCTTTGCTCATATCTAGGGATTTTACAAGAGACTGAGGTTAAGGGCAGATTAGTTAATCTTGCCAAAGTAATTTCAAGGCAGCCTAATACTGGGGTAGTTGCATAGATATTGTTGGGTTTTTAGTCAGATTTATTTTGTGAATCAAGAGCAAATAACTCAGCAGTATGATTTAAAACACTGTGAACTGGGCCAGAAAAAAAGCTCCACTAAAGCTGTGGACTGCAAAGATAGAGCTGAGTTGATCTCAATTGCTGAGAAAGGATGGAGAATATAAAGAGGGCATCACAAGAAGAATTAAGCATCCATCCTTTGCAGCCTCGAAACTGCAAAGAGGAAAGACTTTGCCCTGAGAAGAAACCCTCAGAGCACCATGTTCCAGAATGGCAGCAGCAGCAGTATGTTCCAGAAGGGCAGAGGAAGCTGCACCTGGTTCCAAAATGGTAGAAACTCTACCGGATTCTAGAACGGGAATGGCAAAGAAAATTTGTTCCTCAGAATCAGGCTGAGAGTGCTCAGCAATACAAGCACTTGATCCCTAAAGCCAAGAGAGAAGAAAGCCTGGCTGCTACTCCAGCTGGCAACAGAACCTTGCATCATCCATATGGCACTAGTTTTTGGGCACATGTAGAATGCGAGAGTTTTGAGGTTAAAAAGACTTCCACCCAGATTTCAGGCTGTGTGTTTCTGAGAGGGCAACAAGTGAAGCTGGGAAGGTGAAGCCAAATGTGCAGTGGAGACCCCAGAAGGTTAGAGAATCCAGCCATGTGGATTGTCTGAGGAAAACTGCAAGGAGGGAGCACAGCAGGCCCAAGAGAGAAGTCATGGGAGATAAAACCACCAGCAGTGTCAAAGAGTTGGAGCCATGTGGTGCTCACATTTGCCACAGATTGCCTCAGATGTTCCACATGGAACTGTAGAGGACTTAGAGCTTTTTCCTACTGGATTTTGGACTTATTTTGCTTCCATTTTTTGTTTCTCCCTGTTTGTCCCTTTTGGAGTGCAATGTTTACCTTGTGCCAGTAAATGTTGGAAGTGATTAACATTTCATTTGTATAGTGGCTTACAGCTAAGAGTTTGCCATACATCTTGGAGAAGACTTTGGATTTGGGATTTTCATCAATGCTGAAACTGTTAGGGCTTTGGCAACTCTTAGAGATGGACTAAAATGCCTTTTGCATAAAGAGATGTGAATGAGTCTTTGGAGGGCCAGGGGAAGAATGTCACAGTTTGTGTCTGGATGTCTCCCCAAAGCCCAATACAGTTATGGGTGCTGGCTTCTAGAGTTTGAGATTGATTCAGGGTCCAATGCTGGGATTATGGGTGTGAATGCTGCACCCACTCTGGGTGCCTGCATACAATATCAGGGAGGGAAAGAGGCTTGCACTGTGCTGGTCTTCACTTTGTGCTCTTGCTGCTTTTGCTATCTTCTGCTGCCATGAACTGTTGCCCTCTGCCATGTGCCACTCTGCCTTGGAGCCAGCCACGTGTGGACTGAAACCTTTAAAAACTGAGCTAAATACTTTCCTTCCTTAATTTTGAGCAGTAGATATTTTGTCTCAGCAATGAGAGAAAAGTAAACAACATAGGCTGTTTTTCTTTTTCTTTTTTTAGTAAGATAATATTTCATGAGACAATGTCTGATTGTGACTTAGTTTATTGCAAATTTGATTACTTGGAGTTAGTATTCCTCAGTTACAATCAACCTCACAGGAAACAATAATATTGACTTCTTAAGTCTAGTTGATAATCATATTGTATTTTGCATATTATATCCAGCAAAGTACTTGAAGTGATATGCTATGAATATTTATAGATGAAGAAAGAGAGATTTGGAAGTCAGCCTTAGATCACTAATGAGAGGTCAATGGGTTAGGAGGAGGAGATGGGGATATGAGCTTTTATACTATTAGCTGAAATCTCGACTGTTAAATTATAATTGTAAATTACATTGTACACAAACTACCCGACCCAGGGAAGGCATAGCACTCACATCCATAATTCCAACATTGGACCATAAATCAATCATAAACTCTAGAAGCCTGCACCCATGACTGCATGAGGCTTTGGGGGGACATCCAGACACAAACCATAACGCTTGCCCTAGCACTTTAGCGTTTGTTCTTGTCCTGGTCTTTAGTATTCTTTCTCCAAATGTTTACAATCTGACAATTTTTAATAATCATTTTTCAATTCTCTTACTGTATTTTGGAGTTTCCCTCAAGAGGTGCTTTCTAGGTTATTTCTATACTAAACAAGGAATTGATCAATAGAAGCAAAAAATGCAATGAGGGTTTGTATTTATCAAGCTATTAAAGTTAGGAAAAGAAATATATACTCCCTAGTGAGTGAGGGCTAGTTAAAAGCAGGAAAATAGTTATATCATACAAAGTGTAGGGTGGGCTCAAATTTTATGTTAGAATATTTTATTTCACTTTTCAGTGTGATGTCCGCTCTAGGCCATCCTCTCAAAAAGCAGTTTGAGTGCTTGTGAGAAGAAGTGAAAGTAGCATTTTCTATTCATCCCAGTTGCAAGGCTTAGGTGAAGGTCCTGGATTTCTATGATTGGTGGGTCATAATCCCTTCCCTACACAGTTGACCGTGCCCTAACATCCTGCCTCACTTCCCAGAAAACATTCTCATAAAGGCCTTTCCTGACCACCCTAAGAAGAGACACCCCTCCTCAATCTACAGCAACACCCTGATTATTCTTTTATAAACTCCTGTCTAAATTACAGACTTAGTCTAACCCTCTTCCAGGTATGAATTCACCTCAATAATCTTCTCTTCCTGACTCTTGAGAGTTTTAATAGCAGACTTTTTAGTTTTGTTTAATTATTTCCCTAGTTTATGGTTGTTCTCTACAGAATGGTATGGTAGAACATTATCATAAGCATGTTTTGATAGTTTGAAATTCTAAAAATCCTTCTGTAGCACTAGAAAAGTGTATTACTGCAAGTTGTTTCTTAAAAAAGGATGCTAAAAGTGCACATTTTTATGATAATGAAGAATCTTCAGATTAACGATATTGAGATATTGCCAACTATTTTCATAGCACTCTACTTCTAGACTGCTGTTTTATTACTAAGTGCTATTTTTGTACCAATTCAATGAATAAAGATTTTAAGTATGGATAAAAGTCTTACAGAGAAGAATTTAAGTATTCAGAGCATTTGACTCATTTACTAAACTACTACATACAACAACACTGTGATAGTAGCATAGATCCCTCATTTTCTGGAACTATTTGAGTTAAAAATTCACTGATATTTCCTCACTCAAGAAAACTATCCTGTACATATCTCATTTCTCTTTTCCTTAATGACAGTTTTAGGTTTCTTACTTACAAAAGTGATTAGTGCATACTATGAACTAATTACTTCCCAGTTTTATTTTAATTAATGATGCTACTTTTGGAGATACAGAGCAGTGACATATATAACTCAAATAGCTTTGATATTTATGTTTTCATCGCTCTCTTTTTAGCTAAGAATGACTATTTTATTTCCTTCAAATTTATCAAAATCAAGAATCCCTTGAGATACAACTTAGTATGCTATGCTTTATTTTAGAGCAAATTTTTATAGCAGAGAACATTAAAGGTTTAGAATGTCTAAGTCAGCAGACCTTAAACTAGAGTTATAATAAAGGGCATCTCAAGCAGAGAGATCGTTCTTTCAGAAAAATCTCCACAGTAATATCCTCAAGATAAAGAGGAACAAGAGCACTTGACTGGTACTTTGAATTGTCCCCCATTGATGAGGCAGAAAGGACCTTAAGGATGATTTTAGCACGGTCTGAAATCTTGCTGATGTCAAACTTACAGCAGTGAAAGCTGTAATGCCATTTCCAAAATATGCTCTGAAGTCATGAAAGCTTTGCTGTTCAAGATACCCAGGGTTTATTCTTCTTTCTATTTATTACATGTGAAATTATCTCTTCATTATGTCTGCTTAAGACAAACTAGGTAATCGTCTCCACTTATATGTGTTGTGCTCTTTCTGCCATCAATGCCACTATGTAAATGTGTTTTATTAAAAATTAAAAGTATTGTCTTGACTTTCCATCAGGATGAAAAGTGAAGTTTCACTCTCAGTTTCGGCCCTGTGCTCTCACTTCCATCTTTCTTGCCTGGTAGCTCAGACACTTCTATTAACAGATAGGCCACATTCCAGAGACTTTAAATTATGTCAGCCTTTCTTGAACTCTCAGTCATGAGACAATAACAGAAGGCAAAGGACCTTTCAAAGGGTAGGCAAGGAGATGCCATGCTCCACCAGGAATAAACCTTTTTCTTGATCTTGTGTCAGAGTGATGCTGAGAAAATATATGTTGTGCCTTATCATCTCACAGCACATGGCTCTTAAAAGTCAAGATGGCTATTATACATGGAGGAAAGTTAAAGGCCCGGAGAATTACTCCACAGTATCCAACAGCTTTTTAAAAAAATGAAAATAGCAAGGTATAGTTTGGATGGCATTTCCCTGGACATTTGTCTGCTGCATGGCATGCCTGTTTCTTCTTGCAACGCTAAATTCCAGTCTCCTATTGGTATTTTTGGAAGGTAGAAAAGCGTGTACTGTCTTCCTTGCCAAAATTGGCTCCAAAGAACAGCATGCTTTACAATCTGAAGGTTAAATTCCTTTCAAAGAGACTTGTTGGAGCTGCTCTCCTTGCTCTTATTAACTAGTGGAACTGTCTGACCTTTATAAGTGCGAGTCAATATTCACACTGTCAGAAGAGGATCAGTGGGAGTAATCTTCTCAGTCCCCAGAGAAACGGTTTGCCTCCGGCAGATCATGACCAGAGAAGGGAGTTGGTGAACAGTGACATAAAATACTTTTAGGTGAATTCAAACAATGTCTTTGACACAGCTTGAATTTTTATCTAATTTTAGTTATAACAGTGCCTACTGCTCTCTCTAAACTACAAAGGTGCCATTTTGAAGTAATAAAGAAGTAGACTGTGAAATGAAGCTTGTTAAACTGGCCTGTCCCTTTTCATCCACCCAGGTGAATTTTACCCCTAAAATACACATCTCTGAAGACCCTTCCAGAAATGAGCATTTTTATTTTTAATTGGTATCAGTAATTCACTTTTCCCTCTCTGCAAGATTTAATCATGGGTTAAAATTTTAATAAACTTTAAAGAGAAGATATGGATATTTTTGTCCTTTTTTCCTAAGTTGTCCTAAGAGTCCAACTTCAAACTAATTTGATTAAGGCAGTTATTTCCAGTGTGATATTCACAGAAGAAAATAAGAAAGGAATTCCTGTAATGCTTGCTTTTAATTTTGATTGTTTTTATATCGAGAAACATTTCGTCATAATTGCATTTGTGATTAATGATGCTATCATGGGACTTATTTTAATTAAAAAAACTGTCTATTAGCAGGTTTGTTTTCTGAAGCTTGAATGAATTACTTGGTTACTCTTCCTATCAATACCTAGAATATATTTTAATAACAAGAGAAATATTAACTATTACTTAAGTATTTTTGGTACTAATATTAGCCCAGTATGTCTAAAACTGTTTTGATTGAATAAAATAAAATTGAACAAATTAAGTAATGTATTGATGCTCATTGAAATTAGGGTTCTTTCAGTGTAAAGTAAGTAGGATACGGAAAAAAGAAAACCACTTAGTCTTTATTTTTAATTATGTAAATATCTCTCTATGTATCTATGCATATATTATTTTCAAAGGGAAAGGAGAAAATAAAAGTGAAATTCACAGCACATATGCTGATCTGTTGGGTTGGGAAAAATAGAAACATGTTAGAGACATGTCAGTTTGCTTCTCTAAATGAATATGAACACTACTAGTTTAAAAACGTATATCTTTTGTTCATTAATATATGTATCTATTATTTTAAATATATACATGTGTTTATGAAACATATGTAATCACCAATGCTAATGAATTAACAAAGAACACCAGAAAAGAGTAAAGGCACTAGAAAAGAGGCCAGGACAACTACAAGGAGAAAAAAACATAAAGGAACTTGATGGCCAAGTTTAGGACACAATATTCATGAAAATATACAATGACAGAACATTAACAGTCAATTAATGGGAACAACTGATGGTTCTAAAATGGATTACTCTATGCCAATTAGGGTTTGTATTGTACAATGGAGTATTAGTCATTTGTAACAAAGAAAGAAATTCTGTCATTTGCAAAAATGTGGATGAACTTGTAGAGCATACATTAAGTAAAATAAATGACATAGAAAGGTAAGTATTACATGTGAAATACTTGGAACCTGACATAGTTAACTCGCAGATTGTGGTTGCAGAGGCCGGGTCTAGAAGGGATGGGAAAAGGGAAGAAGTGTGTCAAAAAATGAGGAGATGTTAGTCACGGGGTGTAAACTTTCAGTTATAAAATGATTAAATTTGAATGATCTAATGTACAGCATGGGAGCCATAGTTCACAACAATGCATTAGATAACTAAAATTTGCCAAGACATTTTTGCTCTGGGGGCCTGAACCTACCTTCTTGCACATGATAGGCCAGCACATGAACCCTCAGGCACCATCCAGGCAAGAGATCAGATCTTCAGTGTTTTTGTTTAAAATAGAAAAGGAATAGTAGGAAATGGATATATTGCAAAATGATGATTGTGAGAACTAATAGACAAAGTATACTTATGTCAGTGCTGTGGGTGGGAAATGTGTGCAGCAAGGTGGGAGATAAGATGATTAGCATATGCCAGGCCCTGAATTAAAGCTCAGCACATAAAAAAAAAAGACTAGAATTCAACCTCAGAGGTTTTTAAATGTGTCAATGGATTATAATATTTGACTCAATCCATTCTGGGTGATACAGCAAAAGGCATGAGACCGTGGAGTGGCCCAGGTCTATAATCCCTGATGCTTGGGGAACAAAGACAGCTGGAGCACAAGTTGAAGGGTATAAAATCAATAAATAAATGCAAATGAAAGTACGTCACCCCATGTATGCATGCAAATAATTATTCAAAATGCCTCCGCCCCAAATTAGGGGAGTTCCAAACTACTGTCATCTTTATACAAACACATAAGACCAAATAACCTGTTACATATTTATGAAATTATAGGTACAGAGAGAACACTGTCTTTTCATAGCCACTGTAGCAGTGACAGACTCAGATATCACTGGACATTGGATAAAATATCTTGAAAACCAGGATGTTAGGAAAGATTTAATGAATAATTTTATGAGTTCCTTATTAATTACAAAGAAATAAAGTATCTTTAAAATAACTTTAGCGAAGAACATTTTAAACTAAGTGAATAAATATTACTTGTAATGCTACAGAATTGCATCATCCGCTCTGAAATATGATGAAATATTTCCACCTGAGTCTAATTCTGAAGAAATCATAATCCAATCTGTGTTAGGAGATGCTTTGTAAACAAACATACAATGTACTGTTTCAAAATGTCAATAATCTATAACATTTGAAAAAGCAAAACTGTGTAAAAAGTTTATAGATAATGGAACCTGAAGAATATATAACAAGGGCTGGAAATTTAGCTCAGTGGCCTAAGTGCCTATCTGGCAAGTGCAAGGCCCTGAGTTCAATTTCCAGCACACACACACAAAAGAATATATAGCAATTAAATGAGAAGTGCAAATTAACCTGAATCCTAGATTTTACATTATTTATAAAAGATATTATGGGATAATTAATATAAGTAGCATTTAACATAGACGATACATTACATGCATTATTGTATCAATGTTAAACTTGCTTTGTGTGACAATATTGTCATTATGTAAGAGAATCTGCCTGTTCTTAGAGGATTAATGTTTCAGACTGAATTAATTAGTGAGAAGTGTCACAATATTTTCAAAGAATCCTAATATGCTTTATTAAAAGAATAAAAAGGGAGATGGACAGGAATGCAGTAAAATATTATAAAATTATCATATGCAGTAAAATATATATTAATATTTATAATAACATATCACAACACATATAAAATATACTATATAGTATAATAACATTTTAATATATTTACTTTATACTATGTATATATAGTATATATGTATACATTATATGAACACTGGGGTCCAAAATTTATGAAATTAAAATATTTATTGCAGTAAAATACAGGTTGCCATTATTCCCCCCCTAAATACTCCCTTTTACTTCAAACGCACATATTTCTTCCTTCTTGTCACTTTCTTAAGGAATGCTGGAAGTGGTCTTATTTGAGTGTCTAGTTTTGCTATCACATCGGTCTCAAGGTGCTGAACTGATTTTAAAGGTGTAGCTTTCACAGTTCGATTTGTGTTTGGGGAAAAGCCCGGAGTCACATGGTACTGGATCTTGTCAGTGAGGAAACACCTCCATGGTTTTAGGGTTCTGCCTTTCCATTTGCTGATACTAAGCATCCGTATTCACTGTATTGTTTTGTTTTTAAATCACAGCTCCTAAAGACTTTCAGAAAAGAGAACTTCCAAAACTGTTTTTTAAAAAAGGGACAAGCACAAGGGGATAAGTTTGTGAAGAAGAGAGAGCATTTTGAGGGAGAATTAATGACAATGTGATTTTTATGCTAATAATGTTAAATTTAAACATTCATTATATGTTTCAAACCCAGCCCATTTCCCTAGAGTATATGTTGTTCTTCAGATAACAGAGGTGTTCTTATAAAAAAAATTTGTGTGAAAAATTGATGGAAATTTAAATGTTGTATGACTTATTTATTATATATCTTGTAAAATAATAAAACAAAATATCAATCGGTATATTTTTGCATTCATTTGCTGTAAGACATCTGAAAATGAAAGTCTGCTAAAACACAGTTACATCATTTATGCAGACAATTCAGTTCATCCTATGTGTTTAGAGATGCAAGAATTTTAAGTCAGAAAAAATATGACACTATCATGAATTTATCTTGTTAGACTTCTGGTCTTTCCCTTCCCTTTCTTGTAGTTTAAACCTCTATTTTTGCATTTCTTTCCAGTCAGCATATATTAGGTTCTAGTTTCTTTCAAATTTAAACAATGAAAGTATTTAGCCGCCCTTGCTCGACCCACGCCTGAGTACAGAACTGTGATCTTGCTCTCCTGCTTTGTAGCGTAGCCTTTGTTCCCGCTCTTTCTCTACTGCCGTATTTACTGAGGGTGCTTAGTACTCCACTGATATACTGCGGCAAGGGACTCCAAATGCCTGCTTAGATCGAGCAAATACCTCCTTTTGTTTTTAAAAAATTCTTCTTCACCATCTAATGATCATTCAACAAGGGTAACACATTTCTTCTTCAGGGGGAAGAAAAAGCGGACAGACAAATAACATTTTCCCTGGGATTTCATATCTCATTTTCTTTCTTTCTGCATAGTTTCATTTCTTATTAGTCTCTGTT
This sequence comes from Dinomys branickii, assembly GCA_004027595.1. Taxonomy (NCBI): domain Eukaryota; kingdom Metazoa; phylum Chordata; class Mammalia; order Rodentia; family Dinomyidae; genus Dinomys; species Dinomys branickii. The sequence goes on from PVLD010001129.1 coordinate 129,089, forward strand.
TGAGGTTCCATAGTTCTTTTTTTCCCCTAAATGTTTATGGTTTCCTGGTGTCTATCCTATGAGTTTTCTCTTCTCATAACGTCCATGACATGTTTTACCTGATTTATTTTTCCAGTTATTGTCTATTTGCTGATGCTTGCCCAATCTTGGTAGAATGAATATCCATACTAATTATTCTACTTTGCTATCTGACATTTTCTTTGACTATCTTGTAGAAATCTGAAATTGAGCATATCGCAGTTCTATATTTCCATTAATCTTCTCCATGCTAAGGTAATTGATTTTTTTCTCAAAAATTTTTATAAAGTGACTAATACGTATCATGTTCTTTCTTAAAAGAGGGATGTATGTTAGACAGGAAGATAGAACCTTTTTTATTTTAAAGAGACAAAAACAGTAACAAAATAACAAGAAAGGAAAGAACAATTGGCATGAGGGAAAGGAGAAAAGAAAGAAGGAAAGAAGGAAAAGTATATGTGAATATAGAAGGACAGCTGAGATCCTTGAACTGCTGTTGTCTATTGGTTTAGTGAAAGGAACAGTTAATGCTTAAATTTTTTTGACTGATTTTGCATGCTTCTATCTGAGAGACAGAATCTTGACTTAAAAGAGCTCATCTTTAGTTATCCAAGACAGAAGGCTGAAATTTTTTTAATGTGTTCTTCCCAGGCCACCAAATGAGCATATGCCTTCAATTCATCATTTGCTTGCTCATTTTTCTCTGAAAATAAAACATACATCTATTTCTTTACCCATAATGTTAAGCAATCACTTGAAGAGCTCTGAAACTCAGACCAATTATCCTCAACCCATACCAAATGATCCACTGTAGTGCTTTATCAGTAGCATACTCTGAAGGTCAGCAAATCAGTAGCTGCCAATTACCAAAAGGCACATTCTACACAACCCAACTCCTGATAGTGTGTCAACTGCCACACATTTTAATTTGTTTCACCTACACATCAAAGTGTATATCAGTAATGTATTCAGCTTTGATAGCCTATTCTTCCTGCACAGCTCTTTTGTAATCAATGAAAATAAACTCATTTTAAAAGTTCCTGATATTGTACATGTTATCCACCTCAGTTATTACAATAGCCCCTTCACTGGTTTACCTAGCAATATAATTTTCTCTTTCATTCAGTCTTCAGAACTCCAACAATTTTATAAGATCAGAATTAACCTTATACTAGAATGAAATAGAAATACAAGAAAAATAAAGTATAGGCTCATATCCTTATGAATACAGAGACAAAATTTCAGCATAAATACTAGCAAACTGAATCTAAATGTGTACAAAAAGTACTATATGCCATTATCAAATTGAGTACATCCCAGGAATAATAATGGAATGTGCAAATAAATAACGTAGTTTATATTAATTAATCTGCAAATAAATAATGTAGTTTACATAAATTAAAATCCAATTTTAATTGAGAATTTCAATGGCTATAGAAAAAGCATTCAATAAAACTCAATACCTTTTAATGGTAAAAAATTCTTGACAATTCAGAAATACAATAAATTTTCCTTGCCCTTACTAAGGCATCTTGAGAAGCTCATGATTAGCATGCTTAAAGCAAAAGAATGAATTTTTGCCCCTATGATTGAAATAAGACAAGGATGTCTGCTTTGTCTAGGTTGATTTAAAATTGCACTATAAATAAAAACTTATTTTGTGTTCATGAATTGGAAATCTTATTGTAGATGATCAACAAATTTGTTATAATCCTTAGAAATATGCTTTTCTCATTTTTTGAAATTAGCATATCAATTCTATTAAAAAAACTGCCTTTTAGGAAGGGTGAAAGACTAATATTTTCTGATTTCAAAAGTCTCTATAAAGCAATAATAATAAAAATCAAAGCAGGTAAAATCCTAAATGCAAGAGTCAAAGCTATAAAACACTTATAGAAAAAAAAAACGGCAATCCCTTTTGACTTGGATTTGCACAATGCTTTCTTTTATAAGACTATAAAATAAATTCAGAAAGAAAAGTTGGAATTAACCACAATTCAAAAACTGTATTCCTCAAAGCACACCACCAAGAAAGCAAAGGCGCAGAAGCATGTTTCCCAACAGTACAACAGGAAGACATGTTTGCCCATTAAATAGTGGATGAAAGTTGTATCTTCTCACTTCCACTGAGAAGATACAATAAGGACACAGAAGATGCTCAGCATCATTAGTCATGAGGAAAATTCAGGTCAAAATGCCATTTCCCACCCACAAAGGTCTCAGAATGGAAAAGAAAAGACAGAGTAACAAGGCTGGTAAGAACGTGCAAAAAAATTGTACCCTTATAGGTTGTTGGTTGAAATCTAACAGCAGGCACCCACTTAAAAAATAGTTCGGCAATTTCTCAAACTGTTAAACCAAGAGTATACTAAAAAGACCCAAAAAGCCCATGTAAGACTCAAATTTGATGGAAATGTATATCTATATGAAATCTAGTAGGTGAGTGTATACAGTGACATTATGCATTATTGACAGAAGGAATGGAACATAGAAATTGTAAAAAAAAAGAAACATTTCAAATGTCTTCCATGAGCAGGTAAACACTGAGGTATACCCATGTGCTGGAATATTATTCAGTCTTGTAAAGGTATGAAATGCTGATACTTATTACAACCTAGATGATCCTTAAAAAACCACTACATTAAGTGTACTAATTCAGTCATAAAACCATATATTATAGGATTCCACATGTTTTAATTATACAGACAAAAATGTGTGAAAGTAGAAATAGATTAGCAGCTGTGAGGGGATTGAAAGAAGGGAACGTGGAGAGTCAGTGCTAATGGACGTGCTACTTTTTACAATGATAAGGAGATATTCTGGAATTTTATTGTGATGTTAGTTGAACAACTCTCAAGGCCACTGAAATAAATATTTTCAGTGGTAAATTTTTTGGTACATGATTTAGCAATAAAGTTATTAAAAAAAAATGTCAACCCTGAGTAATGTGTTTCAAATGAAAATTGGACTCATTAATATTATCCTGTTTAACTTTTTCCAGGAGTTTAATTTGTTAAAGCCCTGAGCCCCATCTGCTATACATATGCTGTTTTGTGTATAACTCTAGTGCCACTCCTTGGTACCCCTCACACAAACTACAGACACACAAAACTCTGGAGTATGGTTGCACTGAAACCGCGCCCAGTGTGTACCTGGAGAACTTTGACTCTTTTATTCTACATTCCTCTCAAAAGCCCTCCCCAGCAGCGTCTTCTAACCTTTGACACATTTCTTGGTAGCTCCTCTATAACTATGACTGCACAGTAAAAACATTGTTCACCCATTATCTAGTATTGAAAGCTTCAAAAGTCTTGCTCAGTTATGCCAAAGGATTCTAAAAAGTACTACACTTGCTCGTAAATTTTCAATTTCTCTTAGGACCAGAGTTTTCTGCCTCTACCGTTGGGCTCAAAGAGATCGTTAAGAGCAAAGACCTTGTCCGTCCTGGCCCACTTTTCATTCCCAGTGCAGGAAGTCATCAAACATATGTGTTGAAAGGATAGTGTCTCTCTCTAGTTTTTTTTTTTTTTTTCTATTTTTCTGGATACTTGTTTGGATTATACCTTGAGCAATAGGTCTGGGTAATGAATTTGAGTATCTTTTCAGTAAATATTACACTTTTCTTACATAAATTTCATTTCAAGTTTAAGCTATATCTATGCAATTGCAAAGCATATGCAGTGTTAGACATATTATAGAAGGACCATCCATACAGTGAAGCTTCAAAGCACTGTGATCCTGTGTGCCTTCACCAGTGCTGCTAACCTTCCCTAAGTAATTATGTGCATAGTTAATGTTTGCTTAACAAAACCAGTAATATCATATGAAAATTTGCAGAGCATCATATGTTTTGAAGGATGAATGAGAATTGTAGCTTAGAAAAAAAATAACCACGTCTTCCCTCTAACTCCTAAAATTTATTTTGATCAAACAAGTCAGATTTCATTAGCCTCTGCCTGCTCAAAGCCAGTTATGCAGACAAGACTTCATAGGCTGTCTCTAGGTTTTCAAATCAGCACTGCTGAGCTTGATTCCATAAAAGAAGTTATGTGAGCTTGTTATTTTCAGGTGGGTTACACTATTAGAGATGAAGATGTAGAATACTCATTAGAAACCAAGAACAACGACTTCTGCCAACTAAATGAGTATTTAATTAATAATGCTTGATTACTAATTAGTGTTTTACATAACACTTGGTTAAAGCCTAGTTGGATTCCAGGGAAATGGAACGAAACGAGTGTGTGTGTGTGTGTGTGTGTGTGTGTGTGTGTGCGCGCGTATGTACACATCTTATGTATCTTATGAGAGGGTTAATTGATTCATACTCACAGGAGCTCTTCGGTCTCAAACCTAAGCAATGAGTAAGAAGGGAGACAAGAGTTTGACATTACTGCAGTTCCAAGGTCATCAGGCTCAATACCTTGGGGATCCAATGTTTTAGTTCAACTCAAGTAGCAGAAAGAAACATACTTCAGGTAAAGGAAGTCAAGAATAAGGAATTTCTTCTAATTTTAAGATGACGTTCTCTACTAGGTTGACAATTGACTGGATCAGGCACCCTTAAATTATGGAACACAGTCTGTTTCATTTAAAGACTCATTTAAATGTTCAATTCTTCAAAACAATGCCAGAAACATCCAGAATAATGCCTGGTCAAGCATCTAGGCATCCAAGACTCAATCATTTTTGAAATATAAAATTCACCGCAACATCTCTTTCCACCTATTAGATATATTCTTTTTGGTTTGTTAAAATTTTTATTTTCTGAAGACAGCTGTTGCTCATAATTGTAATTACTCAAAATGCACTTTTGAAATTGATATTTTGGGCAGAACTTTAAAATGATCCCCAAGAGTCACACTCATGCCTTAATGAAGACTAGCAGCAGTTAGTTCCAGCTTCCTCGGTCTCATACTGAATCAGTCCCTGTAGCAGTTAGCTCACTCTGTATTCTAGCACATTCCCTCTTCTTTGTCTAACAAATACAGTGATCTCCCTTAGCTTCCATTTAGTGAGTCCCCTAGAGTTTTCTAGAAGCACATTTAGTTGACTCAGGGCATTATAAAACTAACTTTGTGAGTTACTGAAAGTTACCTGTGAAACTCTCCAGATAAATGAATTTCCAATTCATCACAATATCAGGACAGTAGGTAAACAGTATGAGTATTCTGTCACATTTAATAGTAGTAACAAACCTAGAATTCCTTTGTTACATTACAACTCCTTTCAGGGTCAAAACATCCTAAAGAAAACCTGGATATAGCAAAGAGCCACAGGTTAGAATAAAAGGAACAGGCAGTATTTTAATGAATCTCAACATAAGATTCCTAGGAGTCAGGTCTCAGTAAAGCCAGGGTTAAATCCTCCCTGCCCTTTTTAAGATTTAGATCAAATTTCAATGTCTTAAGCATCTTATTCCAAACTCGCTATTATCAGGAGACGCTATTATTACATGCATTTATTTTGGTTTTATATTTTAGCTAAAAACATACTTTATTTTTTGTTGTTTTGGTTCTGGACATTGAACCCAGGACCTTCAAAATGAACTGCATACCCAGGGTTTTGCAATCACTTGTGTTAACTCAGTTCCTCCATCAGGGATGCATATGCCTATACCATATTTTTATAATGAAAATATTTACTTTAGCATAATGGTAGATGTCTGTGCATCTCCGTAGCTGAGGTGGGGAAATACAGGAAACAATTTTTGTAATTAGCTGTTTGGGATGATGGCCAGAAAGGTGTATACTAGTGTGTCAAAGTAAAATGGGCAAGTTTTACCCACCTTATGTGCCTTACTACATTTTTTGTACTTATACTCTGTTTCATTAAATATTTTTTTAATCTTTCATATAGAATTATCCTATTTCAGTACAATACCACATGAAAGTCTACTTTTATGATCTGGGATGAAGTGGGAAGTGAGACACCAACTGACTTGGTTACCGATGATGACTTGGATCGTATGAACCAAAGATGGCAGCTGAATGTGACAGATAGAGAACTACAGGGTGAAGACCTTGACTCAGATGAGGATTAAAACGGTAAGATAAATTAATATGTGATTAGTCAAAGTACTACAAATGGTCATGTGTACCTAAATGATCTGTCATTAGAAGTAGGTGGGAAAATGTCATTAGGTTCTTGCCAAAGGTAAAACTTACTTGAAGGAATACTAGACTGTGGTTCAATCTTGGAAACTGTTAACAGATGACAAGTTAAACAATGTTTGTAAATGCACTAAGAAGGAAACATGAGTAAAACATTGTATATGCTTCAATAGTACTATCATGACACCTCTCTATCTGAACTAAAAGCCTTCCTAATAGGAGTCTACCATTCTGATCATCAGAATCTAAAGATGTATGGAGAAGTAACAGTTGTGGTGTTGAGATTTTTATGAAAATACTGACCCTGAAGATATTTGGTTTCTTTCAAATTTCCCTATGTCTTGATGACAAAAGCCCACTAAGAAAAATTTCTGACAGTTTGGCTGCTAGTCACTCGTTTTTGAAAGCTTTATTTTGAACTCTCAAGCAACTTATACCCTGGTCAAATATACAACAACTGACAAGTACTTGCATCACTTCATTTTTGTTGAAGCTTTCGGTAATATATGCTAAATAAACATTCTAAATATCAAATATGGGATAAAAGTATATGTCCTGGTAGATGCTAGGACAGTTTACACCTTGAATATAGAAATTTACCCTGGAACTCATTCACCAAGGCTGTATTTGTGCAGTAAAAAAACATGGCATTGTGAACAGAGTTGTTGCACCTATGTAAAAATTAATTCAAGTGTCATATTCTGTGAGGGGTTCAACAGTTTGATGTGACATTTGCTTAAAGAACCCCAGTTTACCACACAAATATTCACACAAACCAGAGATTCCTGAAAAAAATGTTGCAAGTTCACAATAGAGAAATGTATAGTACAATCTTTGGATTCCAGAAAGACATGACAGTAGCCTCCTGAATGGTGAAAAAAAACAAACAAAGTTGTATTGGTACTGTCAACATTGCACCATGATGATAAAATCGATAGTAAGGTGCATACCTGTAATCCAGCACTTGGGGGATTATGCAGAAGGTGTGAGAGTTTAAGGTCAGTCTGCACTACACAGTGAGTTACAAACTTGCTGGGACTACATAAGGAGACCCTGTCTCATAAACAAACAACAATAATTCATAGTGAATCCTCAGTACAAACAAAGCCAGAAATGGGCACATTTTGCAACAAAGGAGGACAGGGTAGACATTGTTAACAAGTTATGCAGCAACTATGTTGTCAGTCCAAACACAAAAGGTTGTCCAACGGTGTTTTACTTAATCCTAAACTTCTCTTACATAAATAATTGCACAGATTACAAAGAAAATAATGAACATAAAATATCATGAATAAATTTTCTCTGAGGATTGAGACTGGAATTGATAAATGATCAATTACAACAGTTTAAAAACAGTGTGTGTCTTGCCAAAGAATCCCTCAAAAAATTCTGGAACAGACCAGTAAACAAACAGGTAAAACATCAAAACTACCTCCTAAGACAACAAGAAGATGAAAATGTCAACTATGTCCTACCAAAGAAGACAGGAGAACAAAATATATCTGTTTTCAGTGTAAGTGATACTGTGTATGGAATATGCTGTTCTCATGTGAAAACTGCCTTAGGTGTGATAATTGAAGTAAAGATAATTTTTGTGGTAAAAGTTTTATTTTGCATTTTACTTGTAGTTTCCATAGATCTTTATTTCTGCTATTACTTTTAGGTTTAGCAAGCAGACAGACAGTAGATGTAGAAAATATTGATGTTTATTCCAAATAGTATATATTTTACATTTTGTTTTAATGATATTTGCCTCCTAAGGGCACACTGCATGATATAATAGGGAGCTTCTGAAAAAGGAGACAAGAGAGGTGACAAGTGGTGTCTGCCAAACATGAAAGGAAAGCTGGGCACATGTGCTGTCAGTGTGAGGGAGACCTGTGCACGGGACATGCGGCTGTCACGTGTGGAGACTGCGTTAGGTGTGATAATTGAAGCAAATACTATTTCTGTGATAATACTTGGTTTGTACTTTCATTGTAGCTCACATAGAAATTTGTTTCTGCTGTTATTTTTTAGATCTTGTGAGTAGGTAAATAGTTGATGTTGAAAATGTTAGTATTTATTCTAAACGCTCATTATACATTAAAATAATATTTTATTTTGATGTTATTTTCCCATTAAGTATACATTGTTTAATACAATAAGACTCATACAATTAAAATTAATAATTCTTCAATAGAAATACTTCTAAAAACAAATGTGGATGCTATACACTTGCCATACTATGTCTTTCCAAAAGTTTACCATGATTTCTTCTAAGAGTCTCTCTAAGTCGCTAAATTACCCAAGCTGGCCTGGAGCTGACAGTCCTTCCTCTTCAGCCCTCTAAAATTCTATGATTATAGAGGTACATCTCCATGCATGGGTTAAAAACTGGAAATTTTCATTTACCATTAAGATAACATACTTTTTGGCCTTCTAATGGATATTTTTCTGCTCTTCCTTGTATGGAATTATCTTTAGTGCATATTGCTTGCTGACATGTTTAATTTTTTTCTATTTTACAACTTACATTCTTCCTAAAATTGTTATCTGCATGTCTTTCAACCATCTATCAACTATCAACTATCTATCTATAATCTATGTATTTTATGGTTTAAAAATTTTTTTTATTCTTGTAAATGCCAAAAATAATCACAAACACAACTTATGTCAAGACAGTTGGCTAGATATTCTATAAAAATGATTCGTCCCATTGTAGATATCTTAAAGTATAGAGGTATAATATAATGTTGAATACAATATATAAGTATAATATAACCTCAAACCTTGTGCTCTTAAAAAAGTATATCCAATATATATGTGGTGAGAGTGAGAAAATAGAACATAACTTTGTTATGACAGCTCTGAAAACATATGTGCCTTGAGACTGTTTGCAGATGTTAGTAACCTAGGATTTTGAGAAAATAAAATCTTTCCTGGTCTTTCACAGGTGAAGGCCTCTCTTTCCTTACTAGGAATTGAAATGTGTTACTTAAATATATGGTCAAGGAGACTATATTGAAACATTAAATGTTGGTATTGTGTAGGGGTGTTTAGTAGGAAGACATGTAAATATTCTCTGTAGGACTTAGCCTTATTCAGGACACCCAAGATTATCACAGGTAACACCTAGCTATAGTTTCATTCACAATGCAAAATTTCCAAAAGAAGAAAGAAATCACAGGTAAGAATCAATGAAAATAACAATCAGGAAAATAAGATTGTTAAAAAACTGCAAATATTGATAATTTAGAAAGGCAAGCTACATTTACTTAAAAGATCTAAATAATTGTTATAAACTAAGATGCTTTAAATATATACATAATACTATTTAATTAAAAATTATCCACTCTATAAAACTGTAGCAGAAACACATTCCACCTGAAACCAAGATTTCCATGTAAGTTTAAAGTATATGAAATATGAAATGATGCAAATATTAGAAAGTTCAAGAAAAATATTTTATAATATGTGTGCATAATTTTTTCCTGAAAATAAAATTGCATAATCTATTAATGTTAGAAACATTCTGTAAAAAGTAAGAATATTTCTTCAAAATGCAATGGAATTCCTTCAAATTAAAAACAAAAACTGGGATAAAATTTAATTCAGGGCAGAAAAATGTAGTCAACTTCCTCATCCATCATGTTAATCAACATGCCTATAAATTAAGCATAAAAAGACTAGAAATGAAGTGGTATGAGTAAAGTACGGGAGTAAGTAGTTCTCAGAAATAGGAAGACAAATGACTTTTATTTTTTTTATTTTTTTTTTTTTTATTTTTTTTTTTTTTTTCCGGGACCGGGGATCGAACTCAGGGCCCTAGTGCTCAGCGGCAAGCACTTAGCCCACTGAGCTGTACCTCCAGCCCGACAAATGACTTTTAATAATGATAAATTGTCTCAGTAAATAAAGCCAATGAGAGCTAAGTGATGGCGAACATGGTTTCTCATACTTCAAAGTTATAAAACTGCAAACATCTGAGGATTACATGAGAATACAGCCTGACCAAATTATGAAAGCAGGTTTGCATAATTTCTGATCCAGCAAATCCACACAATAATTAATTTAAATAAGATTCATTGTTGAAAATGGTTAATAATAGCATAATTTTGTGAAAAAAAGTTAAATATTAAACACTAGGAATCTGGATACTGCATTAATTTAGATTTTCCATGAAATGGATCACTAAGCCTCTGTTAAGGACTACAATAAGGAGGCATCATATACACTGCAAGGATTATCCTGTACTTCTGTTGTGAAGTGGAAAAGACAAGTACAGTAGAAGAATATTTTTATTTCATGGACTGGTTATGACAAACACAGCCTTGAACACATATTTTAATTGCCCGAACAGGGATACAATAGCTTTGGTAAGTAAAGAAAATTATAGTTTTAATAGCAGGCAATGGAAATTAGGTGAAGGGGTTGAAGAAAAAAATTCTAAATACATCTTTGTGTCTTTCAAGGTTCTGTCAGAAAATTCAACAGATGGTACCATTAAGAGACTTTTAACTCCATGTTAGGCAAGGTTGAAAAAACAAACAAGGCAGGTAAGGTATCAATTAGTAACACTGAGAGGTTGTTTTCAACCCTGCCAACCATGAAACAGGGAAGAATGAAATTTTGTGGGAGCTGAAGGAAAGATTGTGGATGATGGGCCAATCAGAACGGGTCAGTGTCGGCAGAGAGACACAGCCACTTGCAGAATCTTGACGCCACGCGGTAAGAAAAGGGCGGAATGTGCGTGTCTCCATTCTCTGCCCTCTAAGGACACCATGTCCTTCACTGATAAACTCAGTTAGAAAGAAGACACTATGCGGGCAAGGTAAGGTTACTAAAGGAAAGATCCCTGGAGCACAGAGCGTGGAGAGAAGCATGAGAATAGAGGGATGAACAGCAGATATGAGTGCAAAGCAAACACTTCATGAAGGTTCTCTGAAGTTCAATTAGGGTGAATTTAATTATTGAAGAAATATATTTTGTAAAGAAATACATACATAAGAAATAATTCATGCTTGATAGTAAGATTTTGAAAGACAACAAATGCAATGTTACAAAAATGGAAAAAGTTTTATGATAGCACAAAACAAGCTACAAACAAAATCTCCAAATTAGAGAATTATAATGTCTGTAAAAGCATAAGGGATTAGAAGTAAGGATATGTAATAGCATTCTAAAAATTGATTGAAAATACAAAGAACTCCCACAGCAGTGAGCAAGGAATTTGAAGAAAAATGAAGTAAAAGTGATCAATAAGCAGAAAAATCATGTTCAAATACTTCTTTATTTAAATATAAATGAACATCAGAATTAGATGCAATGCTGTATGCAAATATAAATGCAAAAACTGATAATTTTGTGTTGGCAAGACTTTGGCACAAAAGGAATTCTTAGACATGGCCTGTGAATATATATCATAATAGAATATGTGAAAAAATTGTCAATATCTAAAATTGAATATGTATGTTCTCTGTAAACCAGCAAATCCGTCCCAATATATATATTGTAATTTTCCAGAGAAACTCATTTATTTTCACCTGACAACATGCACAGAAATGTTCACTGTAGCTTTGTGATGACATAAACAATGTCACTTGAATATTTATTAACAGGATAGTGGAAACTGGTGATATATTCATACAACGGAGGAGTGGACAGCAGGAATCTACAATGATCAAGCACAGATTCACACAAAACAGCCCATGGCAGATAATATGCATACCAATTTGGCAGCATGTATAACAATATTGCATTTGTTTAGGTACTATAAAAAGGGTAAAAGTATGTTTAGGATGGAGGTCTACTCTGAAGCATGGAAGATATGACTGTGAAAATGTTTCTTTTTTCTTAAAGTATGAAATATGTACAGTAGTTTTCCTTATATAAGTACTCAAGTATACCTGAAATATAACTTCAACTAAGGCATTTATTATGCACTGACATAGATTGTCATTTAGTATCTGTCATAACTCCTGAAGGTGACATCAGTCACTGCTAGTGCAGTAGCAGGGACTCACGCAGCAACAAGAACAATGCCCCTTAATGAAAAGGAAAGAAAACAATCTCAACTAATAATGAAAAGAGGAAGACACAGATGGGACTGTAGAGTTCGCACCACTTACAGAAATGTTAAATGGCAGCTCTTCCTGAATATGGACCTTTGTGTTGATTCTTACATCCAGCTTGTAATTTCCAGCTCCAATTATTCTGCTTTTCTTTATACTTCTCTATTTCCTTTGCCAAATTCAGAATAACTCAAGTACAAAAATTTAGTGTTGTTTGTAATTTCATTTTCTCTTTGTTGTTCTCTATGTGCAGTATGAAACTTGCAGAACTCCCCTGGATTTTTTGCCTTCTTCTTGTTGCCATCTTCCTGTTCTGATGAGGCTGGGGGGATCATACTTTACACAGACCTTTGTCTTCCAATGTCCCTCCTCCAGTAGTTTAATGACAAAAGTAATTTTCCTAGAGCCTCCAATCTTTCCAATATCTTATTCTAAAATTTCTATTTACGGTTCTATGTATATCCAGTGGCCCAAAGGAAAATGTATTTTAAAGCTCTGCCAGTTTCTTGGCTGACTCTCAGACCCACTCTGCTCTTATCTTACCCATTGACTTTCTTTATTTTTAAAGTGTCTTCAGTACATAATGATTACATTCATCATGAGGAATTGGTGAATGTATATATAATGTAATTTTAAAATTAATTTTCCATACACTTTTGATATACCTAGTGATCTCATGCATCATAGAGAATTTGAACTTGTACATGATATATCTGTAGTTTTCTTTTCTCCCCATTCTCCTCCCCATCCTTCAACTCCTCATGCCTTCTTTATTTACAGAAGTTTTGTTTCCTTCTTTTCAATCCACTATCTTTGCTCTTTTGTCCTTCCTTCTTTCCTTCCTTCCTTGTTTCCTTCCTTCCTGCCCCTTGTTTTTTTCCCCTTCCCATTTGAACATTTTCTTCTTACTTCCTAGTATCTGTCATAACACATCTGCAATTCCCCTACTCTCCCACCCTCCTCCCTTCATTTCCTTATTCCCTTTCAATTTGCTAGATATAGTTCCCTTTTTCCTATTAACTATCCTTCTATTTTCTCTTTATATTTTGTGCTTCTCATATAAGAGAAAAAAAACGCAACGTTAAGCTTGCATGTCTGATTTATTGTGCTTAATATTATGGTCTCAAGGTTCATCCATTGTCCTACAAAATGCTCAAATTTATGCTTTATACCAGAGCAGTACTCTGTTCTGTAGAAATAACACATTTTCTTTATCCATTCCCCTGTTAATTGACATATAGGCTGTTTCCAAGCTTTAGCTATTGTGAATTTTGCTGCTATGCACATAGGTATTTATCCGTCTCTATAATGATGTCTGTAACTCTTTCAGGAAGATATCTAGACAGGGAAGAGCTGAGACAAATGAAATTTCTAGTTTGGGTTTTTCAAACTAGTTCCTGTTTTGCTTTATGATGGCCTTTAATTCCATTCGGCCTGGTTAAAGAATGTCACTGATTTGTGATTTTTTTTGTAAAACAGCTTACTTTCAATTTTTAAGTACTTGTGAATTAAACTCTTTGTGGCTTGCTGTTAAACCTTGTTAGCATTCTTTAATCCTGTAGAATTTTCTGACCTCCTTTAACTATCTGATTTTTCAAAGGAAATTCAACATTGGATACTGGATTTTATTGCATAGTCAGCAATACTAGCTCTTTCATAAAACTTAGAATTAAATTTAATACTTTTCATACTTTCCTAACATTTTCACAATTCACTGTTCTTGTATCTCAGCATATGTAGAATATAATATTTTCATTTGTATGAGCTAATATCATAAATAAAGAAGGAAGCTATGAATGTGATCAAAATGAATTTGCCTGTACATGTAGGTAATCTAGATACACATTTCAATGCACAGTTATTCATTGAAAATGTGCATATGAGCTGCTAAAGTGTAGGAGCTTAGAATAGTTTTCCCTATATATTAAATTTAGTTATCAGGCATTATAGATAGTAGTTCAATAGAAAAATAAGTGGAAAGAGTCACTTTAACATTTGTGGCACCTGAACCAACTTAAGGATGTTCATTCACATTAATATTTCATTGTGAGTCCATCCTTCACCAATTCATGGTCAAAGGTGTTATTACTACACACTAGTTTCCCTTTGTTCTAACATGTTAATGAATGCACAAATTCCATCTCTGTAAAGATTGCACATTGGCAAAACATACATTGTTTTCATGGTCTTTCTCAATTTCAGAGGTGTTTAAATAAAAAAATTATGTTTCATTTTATAGTCAGGAAAATGCACTTAACTTTTAAGAATTACTATTAATTTAAGAGTAAATGATTTTTCTACTTTGCTTCCATGTGATATTTTCTGGTGGAGAGAAGCCTTTTATTGGCTTGCTTCTAAATCACTACTCTGGAAAGACTTGTAACCAAAAAATTTAAGGAGGTCTCCAAGTAGCTATGAAAAAGTCAGGTAGGAGACTTCCAAGGAGAAAAAACAGAATAGGACTCTTCTGAAATCCTTGTACGAATTTTCCCTTCTATGCATGTGTAACTTCCACAGGTAGAAAGGGAAACATATGGTGTAGAAGGGTACTGGTACCTTTGTTCCTGTCCAAAGGACAGGTTCATTGTCTGTACTGCATAGACTATTTTCACAAAGTCAACATTTTCAAAATTAATGAGTAGCAAAAATCGACTGTTTTCTCCTGTAAGGTCTTACTAATTTTACATCACTGAAAATTCCAGATGGAGAAGGACTGCTTTCTGGCTCTTGAATGGAATCCCTCCAGAATTTAAACTAATCTTCAAGCAAGGGTGAGGAGGACTTTGGCAATCCCCTGAGGGATTTGAAAAACATATTTACACCTCCAATTTTGCCAACAGTGACAGCAAAACAAGTTATTGCTCTGTTCTTAGGGTCTGATGGAAACATATTTGCAGAGGGAGTAAAACAAATGCTCAGATTACCTCAGAATAAAGCATTTCCCGAAAGAGTTCTATTTTTCTTTGTCCCGTAATTTTTCAGAGAGAACGATATTCTCAACCCATTTTCCAACTCTTCTGCAATCCAACCTGAAACAACATACCAAGTTCAGGTAGGAGTTTGCCCTAATAATTTGCTCTAGTCTTTCCAAACGAATGAATATCTTGAGTTTATAATTCCACAGCAAATATATCATTGACATATTATAATTACAAATGGATGAAGACATCAAGCTGGCTTCAGTACTGTGTTTGGCTCTTTTTGCAAGGTTAACAGAGGTAATACTGAGTTCATGGAAAAACTATTGGAAGGAGTCAGAATGACCCATCACTCATTCCTGTCTTTTTAGTTTTTTTTTGCTGGACGATGCCTTGAGATTTAAGGAAAAGGTTTCAAGTATTTTGTCTCTTATTTTGCTTCTTTCTACCCATCTAGATATATACTGACATTTCTTGTTACAGTTAGTGGTGCACATTTGCCAAATGGACTCTGAGTTGTTCAGAAAGGCAACATACAGAATAGTTCTGTGAATTTCAGCAAACACAATATCCAACTCTATGGAAATGAAAACCTATGTGTTATGATTGATACACTGTGTCAACTTGGGGAATCTAGAGGTTTAGCCGAATGACTCAAGAGGAAGCCAGGGTGCTTACTTTGTACATATCCTGAGCCTGTGGAAGAGGAGGACATGGAGATTGTGTGAGAGGTACACGCCTCCTGGGTGGAGGTAGGCTATTTACAGTGTAAGGAAAGAAAAGAGGCTGCTTGCAGCCATTCCTCCCTTTTGCTGGTTGCTCTTGCTGTGCTCTGCTGCCTTGAAGAGTTTGCCCTCCGCCATGTGTCACTCTGACTCAGAACCAGCCAAGTATGGACTGACACCTCCACGAACTGTAAGCTAAATAAACCTTTCCTTCCTTCACTTTGGGTGTTGGGTGTTTTGTCTCAGCAATGAGAAAAGAGTAACCAAGACAGAATTTGGTACCAGTGGAGTGGGGTTGTTGCTGTGACTATACCTGACCATGTGTTTCAAAAGCCTTTAGAAATGGCTTGTGGGAAGAGTTTGGGAAGGTTGGGAGATGTCACCTGAAAGAGTAGAACTGGAACGCTTTCGGCTGTTCTGTGTGGGAGATTCTGGTCAGAGCTTGGAAGACCAGAAGGCTGATAGAAATCCTGCTGATAAAGACCAGGTTTGGAAGGTTTCTGTTGGGAAGGATTTCACTGGCTGTTGGACTCCAAATGATGTATGTTATGGCTTGGCAGAAAGTTTGTCTGCATTTTGCTCGTGTCCAGAGACTTTGCCTAAGACTGAGATTAAGAGCAGCAGCAAACTGATTAATCTGGCAAAAAAAATATCAAGGTGGTCGAATGTTGGGGGAGTGGCATGGCTATTGTTGGAGGCTTTTAGCCAGATCTATGTGGAGAATCAAGAGCAAAGAGCCCAGCAGGATCATTTAAAATGTGAGTTTGGCCAGAAAGGAAGCTCCAGTAAAGCTGTGGATTGCAAAGATAAGGCTGAGGAGATCTCTATTGCTATGAAGGAACAAGAAAATGGAAAAAATGGCCTGAGCATATCACAAAAAGCAGCAAGTCTCCACCCTTTGCAGCCTCAAAACTGTAAAGGTGAGAAACCTTGCCTTAAGAAGGAAGCCAAAGAGTGCCATGTTCCAGAATGGTGGTGGTGGTGGCTGCACCAGGTTCCAGAATGGCGGCAGCATAGAGAATTTGTTCCTCAGCATTGGATTCAGTCTGCCCAGTGATCCAGGCACTTGACCACTATGGCCAAGAGAGAGGAAAGTTTGGTTACTGCTCCAGGTGGCAGCCGACCGTGGCATCATCCATGTGGCCCTGGCTTTAGGTGCATAGAGAATGGAAGAATTCTGAGGTTAAAGAGGCTTCCACCCAGATTTCAGAAGGCCTGGGAGGCCAGGCAGTGTGCCCCTGAGAGGGCAGTATGTGAGGCTGTGAGTGTGAAGCAAAAGGTGCACAGGAGACCTCAGAAGTTTAGAAAATCCAGGAACGTGGATCATCTGAGGAAAGCTGCAAGGAGTGAGCAAAGTAGGCCTAAGAGAGAAGCCATGGAGACTGTAACCTCCAGAAGTTCCATAGGGCTGGACTTAGGCAAGCCCTTTGGAGCTCACAATGTAAAACATGTTGCTTCAGATGCTGGATGTGTAATTACAAGACACAATGTTAGCCTTGCTGGATTTTGGACTTGCTTTGGTCCCAATGCTCTCTATTCCCTGTTTGTACCTTTTGGAATGGTGATGTTTATTTTGTGCCTTTAAATGTTGGAAGTGCTTAATTTTCATTTGTATGGGAGCGAAATGTTATGGTTCTAATATAAGCATGTCTTTGTATCTGGAAACTGGTTTAAGGAAATGTGTCAGATTGCCAAGTTGACAAGGGGTGGAATGTTATGGTTGATACATGTGTCAACTTGGGGAATCTAGAGGTTTAGCTGAGTGACTCAGGAGGAAGCCAGGGTGCTTACTTTGTACACATCCTGAGCCTGTGAAAGAGGAGGGCATGGAGATTGTGTGAGAGGTATACGCCTCCTGGGTGGGGGTAGGCTGTTTACAATGTAAGGGAAGAACAGAGGCCGCTTGTAGCCATTCCTCCCTTTTTGCTGGTTGCTTTTGCTGTGCTCTGCTGCCTTGAACAGTTTGCCCTCCGCCATGTGTCACTCTGCCTCAGAACCAGCCAAGTATGGACTGAGACCTCCACGAACTGTAAGCTAAATAAACCTTTCCTTCCTTCATTTTGGGTATTGGGTATTTTATCTCAGCAATGAGGGAAAAGTAATCAAGACACTATGCTTCCAAATATAAAGTCTCCTTTAGTATAAATTTTATAATAGGATGTAAATATATACCTCTAATATAATCATTTTGTTTTTGAAATAGAAGAGTCCTTGGTGACTTTAGATGTTAAAAGAAAAAAGAGGTTTATGTCTTTTAAAATTTCCAAGTTTATTTGATTTGTTAGGGTTAGACTAATCAGTGAGCTTGATGGTTCCTGGATTCTAATGTAGTGTTTCGGCTACCACAGCCTTGATTTGAACATATTTATTTCTCAGGTGTGCTGCTTGTGAGTCAACAGGATTTTTTTTTTTTGAGTCAACAGGATTGATTCTTCTCAGTTTTGAAATACACTACCCATATGGAAAATAGTCAAAATTCTCAAAATATGTCAGACAACCAGGATAAATCCTTAGTAATGGCACATTAACAAACACTTCTGAGCTGGATTAGTTGTTTCCTCCTGTAATGTCCACACAAACTGTACCATCTCTTAGTACAGACACTATGATAACACAAATCAGAGAACATCCCCTTCAACTCACTGTGTACTCTCCAGCCCTACCTTGACATGCTGTAGATTACTTTCCCATTAAATGGCATTCTTGATCTTCATTTCATCTTTAGGTTAATAACATTATCATAGCTCCCCAAAAGTAAGCAATTGGAGGAAATGTGTAGAGTTTAACTGGATAATCAGGCATTTCAAAGAGTGTTAATTATTTATTCATAAATAAAATGTACATTAAATCTAACAAAATATTTCTTGAACTATTAAGTTACCATAGACCTTGAATCACTTTTTCAGTAATTATGTGAATTGATAATCCATAGTCCTCCATCCTTTCTTGAAATGTTAAATTACAACAAAGGATTTTTCATTAAAAAAGACTATAAAATCCAGAGATGATAAAGTATAATGGTGTAATTTTAAGAAAAATGAGAGGCACATATATAGATGTTAAATTATTTTAGAAACCTGAGAAGATAATTTTTGCCTTGCAGTGAGGAAAGCTAATGTTTACACAAATGGAAATCTCAGAAGGGAACTGCCAGTGCCTTTGTAAGTAGCAGTAATGTGAAATCAAAAGAAAAGATTGTTGAAAGTTTAATAGTGAAATATGAGCTGAACTCTCTAATATAATTATCAATTTTCAGTACTGGTTTATGAAATCTATTTAGTAGACGTTGGTGTAAACAAAATTACAATCATAAAGCAACTATACTGGGAGAGTGAAAGCTTAGGAAATGGAGGAAGCTTGGTGGGATGGGGACTGAAGATCTGCACTTAT
This sequence comes from Dinomys branickii, assembly GCA_004027595.1. Lineage (NCBI taxonomy): Eukaryota > Metazoa > Chordata > Mammalia > Rodentia > Dinomyidae > Dinomys > Dinomys branickii. The sequence goes on from PVLD010001129.1 coordinate 148,303, forward strand.
CTATGGAAGAATGTAAAGAATCCCTGGAAGTCAATGATTAGAAAATAGGTAGGGTGTAGTGGTGCAATAGTACAAACTATTTGGGAGGCTTAGGCAGGAGGATCATAAGTCCAATAAGTTCGATTATAGCCTGAACAATTCAATGAATTAGTAAGATCCTGTCTCGAAATAAAAAATAAAAAAGGCTGAATGCAGCTGAATGTGAAAGCCTTGTGTTCAGTCCCCAATACTGAAAAAAGAAAAACTAAAGTCGAAAAAGTCACATATTTATTAAGACATATAAAATAACTATCATAAAATATATTAAGAGTTGAGGGAGGCTGATGCAGGAGGATTCCTGTGAGTTGAAAGCCAGCTTCAGGTATATAGTATGTTCAAGGCCAACGTAAACTATCTAGAAAGACCTTGTCTCAGAAGAAGCAAAATTTATGTATGTATGTATGTAAGTATGTATGTATATACATATGTGCAGGATGGCTAACATGGTTCTACTATTGACTTATGCCACTGAATGATAAGGAATAGTTGATGACTGATTGTTTGATCAATCTTGTATGTCTGTATGTGTTCTCCGGAGCATACATTTTGAAGATATCAATATGAAATGCAACAACTATTGTTGGTTTTCTGTTGCTTTGTCTATAATTCAATTCTGATCATAAGTTTATTGAGCTACTTTGTGTGTCTTTGTTAATGCTTTTCGGTTTTTTTTTCTTTGTCTTTTTCTGTTGTAGTTGATGTAGTTCTTTTTGCTTTCACACTATAAAAAGAAGTTGTACTTCAGACTTAGGTCACTTTATTGTAAGGAATAGTTGATGATTAATTGTTTGATCAATTCTGCATGTCTATATCTATTTTCCTGAATATACACTTAGAAGTTATCGATATGTAATGCAACAACCATTGTTGATTCCCTGTCACCTTATCTGTAACTCAGATTCGATTGTACTATTCTTATGCTACTTTGTGTCTGTTTGTTAATATCTTTTTGTTTTTTATACTTTTAAAATATAAAAAAAAGACGTGAAAGTGGTTGCCTGTGGGGAATGTTAAATTGAAGTGAAAAATGGGAAATTTTTGCTATAAATTATTATAGTATTATTTGATATTTTATGTGCAAAAATTACTTATAAAATAGAAACTAAAAGGATGTACTATCATTGTAGTTCCAGAAGAATAGATGACTAGACCTCCATGCTATATTTTCATTATAGACATATAGTAGGAGGTGTATTTAATAATGTCCTCCTTGGAATGTATTTGGACATCAGTCTTCTTTTTTTGCATAAATATTTTGAGAAGATGTCATATCACACAATATAAACATATAGATCAACTATGAGCTATTTAGATTTTGTAAGTCATTTAGTAAATGTTGAGATGAAAATTAAATGAGATCTTAGAGATTAATAATTTACTTAGGGCAAATAATAGTAATGACAGGGAGTCTTTTCATACTATTGATTAATGGAATCATCTCTTTATAATGTTTTAATTCTCTTATTCATAGCAAATAACGTAAGCTTTATAGTTAACCTTTAACTCAGTTTGCTCTCACAGATATTTGAAGAACTATCTTTATATAAATACACTGGAATAAACACTACATGATATTTCCATTAATTTAACTTGAAAAAGTGTTAGCATAAAACATCTTGATTCATGCAGCTTTAAAAAATATATCTCTGATGTATGTTTTTTGGTTTGGTTCTGCTCTGACATGTTGTTGTTATATTAGTCTGTCACCACTTAGGCTTGATGACTGCTCCTAGCAGAACCAACTGAGTATTGTCCTTGTTCTTTGTTCAGTGGTTACAGAACACTTTATCATCAGCTTCAGAAAATTCAATTCATCCAGGCTCCTCAGGCAATGTCTTCCTAAGATAAAATGACACCCAGATTCAAATGTAAGTGTACAGAAAATATCTGCTTGAAAAAAAATACCAGGAAGGGATTGAAAGGAGGGATAAATCACAAAAGGACAGACACATAGAAGTAGAGAAAGGTAGAAATTCAAAGGTTTTCTTTTCATATCATAGCACTTTTTTATTTTAAAGAGAGTAGTTAAAAAAGAGAACAATAGGAACATACCAACATCACAGACATAAACAAAACAAAGCCTGAATATTAAAAGAGATAGAGGGTTTCAAAACAAAATGATAGGAATTAACAGCAGTTGTTATATGTTGTTATCTTCAACTACATTACTCAGATTACCGGATGTAAGAATGGAAGATTGCTCAAAACATTAAAAAGAATTAAAAAAATATTAAGTAAAACATTGGAGATGATGCAGAGTTTCACTAGACAAGATGGTAGGAATTCACCACGGTTGTTCCATTGCATATTGTTATCTTCAAATCAGTTGCCCAGATTACTAGATATAAGCATGCAAAATTGGTCTAAATTTAAAAAAATTAAGCATTAACTGTTCCTTTCAACATAGCATCAGACATCAGAAGTACAGTTATCCCAGTTATTCTTCTAAATACATAAATATATCTCTCTATATATATTTATTTTTCCATCTTTCTTTGTTTTTTCTTCTTTCCTTCATCCCAGATGTTCCTTCCTATGAGCGTTTCCTTTCCCTTTCTTACCATCTATTGTACATTTTGAGTTTTACTTATGCTTTCAGGTTCCTACACCAGGGAGACAATATGAGGTTTACACGTGTGAGCCCGATTTAGTTCACCTATGCGTATGGTCTCTAGTTGCATCAATTTACCTATAAAAGCCTTGAAGTTCAGATGAAGAAATACTAATGGCAAATAAATACATGAAAAAATGTTCAATATCATTAGTCACTTGAGAAATGTAAATTTAATAACACTGCGGTTCCATTTCACCCCAGAAGGAATGGTTATCATCAAGAAATCAACCAATAACAAATGCTTGAGGGGCTGTGGGAAAAAGGAACTCTGCTCCACTTTGGTGGGAGTGTGGATTGGTGAAACCACTGTGGAAATCAGTTTGGAGATTAACAAAACTAGAATTAGAAGTCCCACTTAACCCAGCTAGTCCCCTTCTGGATATTTCCCAGAAGAATTAAAAACATCACACCACAGCAATATATGTGCACCCATGTTCATAGCAGCACAATTTGTTTTAGCTAAATATATGAAACAACCAAAATGCCCATCAACTGAGGAATGGATAAAAAATATGTGATTTTTTTATATAATGGAATATTATTCATCTGTAAAAAACATATTTTAGCACTTTTTTCTTCACTTACTGCAGAGAAAAATTTAAATATCTGTAAGCCTTTTGTTCAGATCTATACATAGATCAATTGTAAGAGATTATTTTAGTTAAGTGCAGGTTCGTCTTGGCAAGTTTAGTTTAGGGTGAATTCTTAGTATTTTTATCATGTGCCTTAGGTAATGTATTTTCTAATCCTAACTAATGAGTAGCAATGAGCGTAGAGAAGTCCAGTAATTACTGTGACAAGACCTAATCATGTGGCCCAAGGGCTCTGGGGAATGGCCTGTAGGAAGAGTTTGGAAAGGTTTGGAGATGTCACCCGAAAAAGTGCAGCTGGACTGTCTTAGGCTATTCTGTATGGGATATCTTGGTCATAGCTCAGAAGAAAAGAAGGCTGACAGAAATCCTGCCAGTAAAGACAAGGCTTGGGAAGTTTCTGCTGGGAAGGACTGCATTGATTGCTGGACTCCAGACAATGTGTGTTATGACTTGACAGTTTTCTGCATTTTGCTCATGTCCAGAGACTTTGCCTAAGACAGAGATTAAGGGCTGCAGACTAATTAATCTGGGAGAAGAAAGTTCAAAGCAGTCTAATGCTGAGGTGGATGCATGGCTCATTTGGGGGACATTTATTTAGATTTATGTTGTAAATCAAGAACAAAGAGCCCAGTGGGATGATTTAAAATGTGAATTTGGTGAGAGAGGAAGCTTCACTATAGCTGTGGACTGCAAAGGTAGAGCTGAGTTGATCTCGACTGCTGAGAAGGAACAGGAAAATACCAAAGACATCACGGGAAGCAGCAAGTCCCCACTCTTTGCAGCCTCAAACCTGCAAAAGTGAAAGACTTTGCTTTGAGGAGAAAGCTGTAGAGTGCCATGTTCAAGAATGACAATAGCACAGATAATTTGTTCCTCAAAACTTGATTCAGAGTGGCGAGAACTCCAGCCACTTGACCCCTACAGCCGAGAGAGGGAAACTTGGTTACTGATTCAGCTGGCAGTAGACCTTGGCATCATCCACAATGTGCTGGTTTTGGTGCATGCAGAATGCAAGAATTGTGGGATTAAAAAGACTTCCTCCCTGATTTCAGAAGGCCTGGGAGGCCAGGCAGTGTGCCCCTGAGAAGGTAGTGTGTGAAGCTGTAAGTGTGAACCTGAGGGGGCAGTGGAGACCCAAAAAATTTGGAAAAGCCAGGAATGTGGATTACCAGAGGAAAGCTACAAGGAGGAAGCAAAGTAGACCCAAGAGAGAAGCCAGAAACCATGTAAACTGTAACTACCAGAAGTACTGTAGGTGTGGAACCAACCACATAAGGCCTTTGGAGCTCACAATTTGCTACAGATTGCCTCAGATGGTGCACATGAAACTATGGGACTTAATGTTTTCTCTGCTGAATTTTAGACTTGCTTTGGTCTCAGTCCATTGTATCCCATTTGTAATTTTTTTTTTATTATTTTAAAAGTAAAAGAACAAAAACATATTAACAAACAGAAACAAAGTAGCATAAGAAATAGTACAATCAAAACTGATTTACAGACAAGGTGACAGGGACTCAACAATGGTTGTTGCTTTACCTATTGATAACTGCGAAGTGTATATTCATGAACACAGATACAGACATGCAAAATTGGTCAAACAATTAATCATCAGCTGTTCCTTACTATAAAGTGACCTAAGTCAGTAGTAACTCTATGTAAGATATGCTGTACATACATACTTATTCTTACATATTTTTTTGTATATCTGATTTTTCTCTTTTTTTCCCTTTCCCCTTCTTTCCCTTCCTTTGAAGTGTGATAGAAAAAGAACTACATCAACAACAGAAAAAAAAAAAAAGAAACTGGAAAGCATTAACAAAGAGACACAAAGTAGTACAATAACAGTATGATCAGAATTGAATTATAGACAAAGCAACAGAAAACCAACAATAGTTGCTGCATTGCATATTGATATCTTCAGAGTGTATGCTCAGGATAACACATACAGACATACAAGATTGATCGAATAACCAGTCATCAACTATTCCTTAGCATTAAGTGACATAATACAATAGTAGAACCATGTTAGCCCTCCTGCACATATGTATATACATATGTACATACACACATTTTTGCCTCTTTCTTTTCTCCTTTCCCTCATCCCATCTGTTCTTTGCTTTTGAACAGATTTCCTTCATGTTTCTTACTTTATATTTCCACCCTCACGTTCTTACACCAGTGACACAATACGTTGCCTGCTCATGTACCGCTGATTTATTTCACTTATGAGTATGGCTTCCAATTTTGACCATTTGCCTACAAAGTCCCCAAAACTGTCTTTCTTTATAGCTGAATAATATTCTATTATATAAAAATGCCACAATTTTAAAATCCAGTCTTCTGTGGATGGACACTTGGGTTGCTTCCACATTTTAGCTATTACAAATTGTGCTGCTATAAACATGGATGCACAAATATCAGAGTGACATGATGTTTTCAGATCTTCTGGGAAAATACCCAGAAGAGGAATAGCTGGTTTGAATGGAACCTCTAGACCTAGTTTGCTGAGAAATCTCCAAACTGCTCTCCACAGTGGTTGCACCAGTTTGCATTCCCACCAGCAGTGTAATAGAGTCCCTATTTCTCTACAGCCTCACCAGCATTTGTTATTGGATGATATTACAAATCACCCATTTGTAATTTTTGGAATGAAAATATTTATCTTGTGCCATTGAACGTTGGCAGTGTTTAACTTTGTTTTCATTTGTACAGGGAATTACAGCTAACAGTTTGCCTTACATCTCAGAAGTGACTTGGGACTTGGACTTTTCAGCAATGCTGAAACTGTTAAGATTTTGGCAAATGTTAGAGATGGACTAATGTATTTCACATAAAGGGGTGTGAATCGGTCCTCAGGGGCCAGCGGCAGAATGTTATGATTCTAATGTAATGAAATGTTGATAGACTTAATACTGGTTCTTAAGGGTTTTTAAGCCTGTGTTATAATGGTCAAATTGTGAAATGGTATGAATAAGCATGTCTTTCTGTCTAGAAACTGGCTTAAAGAAATGTGTCTGGTTGCTGAGTTGACAAGGGGTGGATGCTATGGTTGATACATTGTGTCAACTCGAGAAGTTTAGAAGTTTAATGAAGTCACTCAGCAGGGGGCCAGGGTCCTCACCTTGTAACCTGTGCAAGAAAAGGACAAGGTAATAGTGGGATTGCCACACCTGCCCTAGGGATTGTAGCCAGCTTAACATATAAGGGAGGAAAAAAAACTCGCTCTCTCCCCTCTCTTCCCGTAATTGTGGGTAGCAGGTATTTTGTCTCAGCAATGAGAGAAAAGTAACCAACACATGGTATTCTAATAAATGTTGTTCTGCAAAGTAGGCAACCAGTAGAACTTGCCTGGTTGGCTGAGATCTGCCTGACCCATGGTTCTGGTGATACAGCTAGGGAATCAAAAATGATAAAGTCTTTCATAAATGTCATGTCCATTACATGCCAAGAAGTATTTTATTAAGAAAACTCACAGAAGTTGTAGTCACATGGAAAACAATCCCAGTGTAGGAGACTAAAAGTTGGACAAATTTCAGTGCAGCTATGCACCTATCTGGCTGCACTACATGAAATGAGAATAGGCCAGGATGAGGGTCTGTTTTCTGTCTACAGTGAAACAGAATCTGATTCTTGGGATATTTTCACCTTCTTTGATCACATGCCACAAGAAAGTGGGAACAGTGGCAACCACAAAGAGAGACAGAACAGCTCTTAATGCCAAGTGGGAGCCCATTAAGCCACCATGCAGAATGAAATAGAGATGGATGGCATGAGGGACCTCTGTCTATTGAAACTGCCACATTTTGATTAACTCCGACAGCTCGACATCTAGAGAAAGTATAAAAGAAATAATCCATGAAGTAGCATGGATTTCTGTCTTCTTTAGAACAGTGGGATCACCATTAATAACAAATGCACTATGATAGATCATTTGTTGCTGCTCATTCAGATAATTAGTTCTCCTTCCCTGTTGAGGAAGCTAAGAAGTAGAATTAAGACAGAAAGAGAGGGACAAAGATTGAGAGACAGAAATATTAAATGTGATAAAATCAGAGACTCTTTCAAAGCAGTGCCCAGCTCCTGGCAATGACTCACTAATGTAACTTGAGTTTCCTCTCTGAGACTTAGACTTGCTTTTTATGAATTTACTGCATATCTGGCCCCATTCTTAGATGTTAGTTTTCTAATCAGAATGATGTTGTATTTTTAAATCAAACTTGCCAAAAGCCTGGCCTTTTCTGTTAAAGGATTTAATGATTAAAAACAGACAAAAAAACCAAACATGTATCCTGTGCCAAATAGATTTGAAAACTTTCCAGAGGCACTATGTGAATATGTGTTCATTATTCCTTACCTGAAATAATGTCATAACCTCTTTCCTTGTCTGAGTTGTATCTCTGCTTCCCTGTCTTCCTTGACCTTCATCCAAGGAACCAAGGACAAGGGTCATGTTGGTCATCCATTGATTCCCATAGATCCACGGCTCTCTTTTGTGTTAGGCTCAATATCAAGTGTCAAACTGTGGTACCATTATCTCTCCTGCCACTTCCACCTTTTCTCATCCATGTGCTTTTTCTGTGCTTTAGACACTGTTCCTGGTTAATAATTTGTTTTCCTAGCCCCTTCTCTTTCTTTGTGAAGAAAAGTATCTCTACCCAAAATGCTTTTGCCTTTTAGCAATTTAAGATTTGTTCTTTCTTCATCTCAGGTCCACATTAAATCCCTCTGAAAAAACCAGGATGAATCATCTCTTGATTTGGGGAAATCAATGTATTATATATTTTCATAGCAATATCTATTGTAATATCATGTTTTCATTGTTACAGTTTTATCACGGTTTTGTTTTACATGCTTTCGTTTAGTTATCTGATTAACATTTATTCCCTCACTAAACCATCAGTACTATTAGAAGAGATGCCTTCTTCACTCTTTGGTGAATATATTGTCACTCCCTAGAATAAAAATCTTTTCCAGTAATAATGCTAAGAAATACCCATAATGTTAGAAAATTATAACTCTGTGATCTTCAAGGAGCTTACAATAATATCAGTGACTGTTCATTCATCTTTGTCTTTTTTTGTAGGAGTTCCATCTCCTACTCTATTTTCCATTGTACTGGGTCCTGCTGGTGCAGGCATGGGTGAGCAGAACTGTTTGCCTCCTTGCAGAATCCAGAGGGAAAAGCAGGACAGAGAGTACATACCAATATGGAAATACTTATTCAAATAGAATTTTACAGCAACCTTTAAACAGTAAGTATGGAGCACTGTGAGCATTCAAACTTAACAGACATGCCCTAGCTTTGGAGTAGGATAAGGAGACTTTGAAGAGAAAGTGACATGTAAGCTGATAGTTGGAGGCAGATCCGTAAGGTGTTAGACAAATCTCTGCCACATGACGATGTGTGATACATGTTCACTGAAGAGTACAAAAACTACACTTCATAAAAGAAAAATATCAGAATGTCTGAAAATGGCTGGACTCAGCTTTGAGTCATGCTTTTCTTCAGGTCAGTGTAAAGTCTGTTTCTGAATGATGGCTTACTAATGAATTTAAAGGCAACCAGGGTGATGTTTTCTCTCTGCCTCTGCCTCTGCCTCTGTCTGTCTCTGTCTCTGTCTCCGTCTCTCTGTCTTTGTGTCTCTTTCCTCCCTACATGCAAATAAACCCACATAAACACATTTGTCCCAACGCAGCATAAAAAGTCTAATGTAGCATAGCTAACAGAAAGAAAGGTGCTCTAGTGATTTAAAATTTTCTGATGTAAAACAATTTAGTCATATTCAGATGGTTTAAATTTTTCAATACCCTATTTTATAATCCTTTTTTGTGAGAACTGATCATCCACATTTCTTTTTTCTGAATTTCAATAAGGTGTAATTTAAGACACAAGTATTCTCCTTTGTCTTTTTATTTTTTGCAAGGATAATTAAAGTAAATGGGGCATAATAAAGAAAGAATATTAGCTTCTCGCCAAGAGTTTCTAAAGTGAAAAAATAAGTATTTTAGACTAATAACAGTCCAGCCTAAATTATGAACTTTAAAATATATGTATTTTACTTTCTAACATCATATACAGCAGCTAAAACTGGGTTTCAGGACTGTATCTTGGAAACTGTTTTAACAAAAGGGTAAATTGACTTATAAATATACATTTGATAAGATAAAAATATTCAGAAATACTAGAGAGTGCTTAAAAACCATTTATTTCTGATATAGTTTAAATAGTGTACATTTTTTTCAATTTTAATTACAGTGAAAATCCTTCTTTATAATTAATAAAAAAGCATTAAACTCAAACCTTCACAGAATCACTAGAAATTGCAATAAAACAATGATTTCCTCCTTTTTATTCTTACTTTGATATTATACACTGTCAATATTGCTTAATGAGTATTATCATGTTACTATATTCAAAAAAGTTAAAAAATGAAAAGTTTTCATACAGGCACAACTTTCACCATATCTAATAAACACAACTCAACAATATTTAGCAGTTCTTTTGTCTTTAAATATTTTTCAAGCATCGAGATTGCAGGATTGTGAAATGGTCAGAAGATTTTTTTTTCACTTTGGAACAAGTGGGTGTGTCAGTGAATGAAAAACAAAATGTTACACTTGTTTTAAGGAGCCTTTTGTGAGTTTTCAAAACGAACCTTGGGGAGAAGAGGCCCTTGGGTGCTGAGCTGTCGATCCAGAGATATTATTAACACATGTTTTCAGAAGGCTGCTGGCTCTGAAATGTTATGTGTCAAAAGTAAACAGCCGCACTCATTCTGGTAGTTTTATTGCTTCTGGCTCTTGTGATTAGAGGTATGTGTAGCTTTAAAACCAAAAAACATTGAATTGCTTGGCATGCTATAAACTGGAAGGTCCGGGCCAAATGGAAGCCTAATCAGCATTTTTCTTCCTTCTAAATGTAAGTGGTATGATGCAGTGTACTGTAAATGATGCTGTTTTTCATACACTGTCAGAAGATGCTGCTGAAAGATGCGTTTCCATTTGTTTCCTTACTCTGGTTTGATTTGTAAAGTCAGATTTAAACAGTGCATGCAATTGAATCTAAATTTCAAGGACAGACAATCTAATGATATTTATGATAACTGAGACAAAGTCTAGAAAGAATTACTTTAACTGAAGCTTTCAGTATTTGAAAGAACAACATCTTTATTTTTACATTTCAAATAATGATAATAAATGTAATAAATTTTTAGTGATAGATATTAACATTAGAAAACCAAATCACAGCTAAAATGTTCATATGAACACTTTTATAATATCACCAATAATTTTTAATAGCAACCTAATATGATATGGATATTTCATTGATTTATAAGAATTTTTAAAACTATTATATTTTTCCTTGAATTCTTTGCTAGTTGGGAAACATGATCATGTAAAACTGTAAACCTCTTTGGCAAATTATCACTTGTTCATTAAGTCTAAAAACACCCCTCTAGGTTTTCGGCTTTCGGCTAGGAGGAGGCAAAGGTGCAACTTTCTTCGGTCGTCCGGAATCCGGGTTCATCCGACACCAGCCGCCTCCAGCATGCCGCCCAAGTTCGACCCCAGGGAGATCAAAGTCGTGTACCTGCGGTGCACCGGTGGCGAAGTCGGCGCCACGTCTGCCCTGGCCCCCAAGATCGGCCCCTTGGGCCTGTCTCCAAAAGAAGTGGGTGATGACATCGCCAAGGCAACTGGTGACTGGAAGGGTCTGAGGATTACTGTGAAACTGACCATTCAGAACAGACAGATTGAGGTGGTGCCTTCTACCTCTGCCCTGATCATCAAAGCCCTCAAGGAGCCACCAAGAGACAGAAAGAAGCAGAAAAACATTAAACACAGTGCAAATATTATTTTTGATGAGATTGTCAACATTGCCCGACAGATGTGGCACCGGTCTTTAGCCAGAGAACTTTCCGGAACCATTAAAGAAATCTTGGGGACCACCCAGTCTGTGGGCTGCAACGTGGACAGCCGGCACCCTCATGACATCATCGATGACATCAACAACGGCGTTGTGGAGTGCCCCGCTAGCTAAGAAATGTAAAATACTTCAATAAAAAGATGATCTGACAAAAAACAAAAACAAAAAAACAAAAAAAAAAAAAAACAAAAAAAAAAAACCCCTCTAATTCAACTTTATGTTTTCAGCTGAGGATATGCACTTTGAAATCCATGTGTAATATACATATATACCAAACTCTGAGAGCTGAACACTTCTCTATAACTATTGTTATAGTAAAAAATATTTGAAGGATGCCAGTTTTAGATATTAAGGTAAAGGTATTCTTAGATACAGGATTAAGAGCAGTACAGTTCAGAGATTCTCTACAAATCTCAATAACTGCCAAGCAATAAACGTTCCTACCCTACATGATCATTTAAAAAACAACTGCTTCCACATTCCAGTCATAGAAGAATCCTTTAAGGCAAAGTGGCCTCACTGGGCCAGAGGATGAAGAAGCGAGCTACCAAGTCACCTTGGTAGTGCTGTATGAGAGACTGTGGAAGAAATCCAGTTCAGTCGGGTGCACTGTGAAGCTTGACCAAACAAATTAAACTCTGGAGTATGGTTAGGGTTAGCATCACTTTATGCTAAGCTTGTTTGCCTATGCATGCTCTGTGAAATACCTGGCCTATTGAAAATCAGAACTTTTAGCCTCCAGATATAAAGAGGGACCGGTCTTTGAAGTAGGACTGTTGTCCTGGCCATACACATTGCTGGATTGTTGCATTGAGCACGTGAAATGCACACCTTGATTTGCACATTGGCTACTTAGCTCAGAATTGTTAGGGGTTAAGTGTGAGATAGGAAAACCTTTTGAGGCGGGACAAGAGGATTGCAAGTTCAAGCATGCCCTGGACAAGTCAGCTGCTTAGCTGAAAGTCTGTCCAAAATAAAAAATAATAAAACCTCCGTGTATATGCCTTGGGTTCAGTATTCAGTACTACTAGGGAAAAAAAGTCAATGCTACAGTACTCAGAATTGGATGATATTTACTTATTTATTTAATTTTATTAGCACATCTAATAATGTGAGAGGAAACTTAAAACTCAAAAAATATACAATGTTAGCTTTTTCTTATGCTTTCTTTTGGAGATATGTTTGTCTATATTTTATCTTTCTTTTAAAATTTATAAATAAGGTTATTGATCACACTAATCAAGATCATAGGAATTCAACAATGGTTGTTATGTTACACATTGTTGTCTTCAAATTAGTTGTCTTCAGATTACCAGATAGAAGCATGAAAATTGGTCAAGAAAGATTTAAGCATTAACTGTGTATCTTTTCTAATGTTTTTATTATCATATTTATTCTCTTTAATTGTTTGATCCATCTTGTGTTCTTACATTTGATAATCTGAGCAACTTCATTGAAGATAACAATATGTACTATAACAAGCATCACTAATTTCCAAATATCATCTTGTTTTGAAATTCTGTATCGGTTTTATTGTTTTTGTTTTGTTTTTTTTGTTATTTTGTTTACTTTTCTCTTTAAACTAAAAAAGTGTATTGATAATGTAGTTCTTTGCCCTTTTTCAATAAAACAATTTTCACATTTCACATGAATGTTAAAATAGGATGTAGTAATTTGATAATGGAATAAAGATTTCTTTGAAAGTACAATTATTCCATAAGCAAAGAATAATAGCTTCAAAGACAGATTATAAGAGAAATGAACAATTTCATTTCTCTAATCACAGAGCTGGAGGGATGTGGAGTAATTAGGGAAAACTGGTTACATAGTGGCAAACTAAGAGATGAAAATGGTGTTAAATTAAACCGAATTTGGCCTGAGATTTCCTCCACATTTTGAATTCCCATGTAGTGGACAATAAACTCACTATATTAATAAACTCAGAATAAGTGTATATTTTTGTAGCCAGCAGTGGTCTCACCCACTTACAGCGGTAGAGCTTCAGCCAATCACTGGTTATCAAAAGGAGAATTCTAATGAACAAGGCTACAAATACCACCTGCGCACAGATGAGTGGGACTCACAGAACTTCTTGCCTTCCTTAGTCATCTTCCTTGCTAGGACACAAAACCAAACAACAGCAGCTTAAAAGAAGAAATGATTATTTTGCTCATGCTTTAATAGTTTGTTTTTGGTATTCAGAATCAAACTCAGGACCTGGGCTCATGTTTTGAAGAGATTTTCAGTCCAGATTGGGTTGGGCCCAAGGGAAGAAGGCACAGTGGAATGGGTTGGGTAGAGGAAAAGCTGTTCAGACCATGGCACCCGGCAAGCAGAGAGGAAAGGGTGTAGCTGGAGAGGAGATACACTCTTCCAGGTTGCAACCCCTGGACCTACCTATGTGGACCAGGTTTTGCCTCCTAAAGTCACGTGTAGTTAAAGTGCTTTCATGATTCAGTTCTCTTACAGAAGCCCCACTTCTCTGTGCAAGAAATTTGGGGGATATCTAGATATAAACCTGACCTTAAAGTATGCTTCATTCAAATAAATTCTGCTAAATTTAATCTGCCTAAAGATTTTCTTTTAACAAAGGTAAGCTAGGTTAGGACATGAAGGTGAAAAGATTTCTGTAACATTTCAGCTGTATCCTGATGTTCCCACATGACCAAAGGAACTGGGAAATCTCTTTGTTACTGGAGCATAGTCATACTTACTAATATAATATCTTCACTATACATATGCATGTGAAAATATATCAAATGTAATTGTGATTGAATGCAGACTATTTACTACACTGAGGACAGAAGCCTAGGAAAAAACAGGAAAGCTGGAAAAGAGCGAATATTTAGATTTTAGCAGTGCAATCAGTTTATCAAACCACTACAATATAAAATTCAAGCAAAGTAATTTAATAAAAGTGAGTTTAACATTCCACTCACTGTACTAGATAATAATAGAATGTTGAATATAATATATGTTATCTACTCTGAGATATTTCAGAGGTAAAAATTTCCAGTCCTAATAATAGAGTGTGGGGGTGGCTAAAAAAGAATAATTAATTTCTGAAAAAATGCAAGATAGTTTTGGAACATAAAATTTGTAGAAATGCATATATGGATACAAATGTGGATTTGTAAAAGATGACAGTTGGTACAAGTGTGTGTTAATGTACATGTGTGATGAACATGGATGCATTGGTTAATGTCAGGCTTAAGTCCATGGAAAGGAGTGGAGATAATTTAGATGCAGTAGTTAGTAGCTTAGAGGAGATTAATGAATAGTAAGAAAGGAAATCACTCATTTTGGAAGAGGAGACAGGTAGGAAGGAGAAGCCCAGAGGGTCATAATCAGACCAGTATTGAGAGGAATGTGCCATGCAGAGTGAGGGAAAGAACGGTAGTCAAAATGGTAAGAAATAGCCAAGAAAGAATGTTAAAGCAGAAAAGAACTTAATACAGGAAATATTAACAAGAGGCCAATTCTTGTTTCCATTAACAAGCACTGGTTTGGAAGAAAGTTAAGCATGGTGAACCTGATAATTTAAAAGCTTAATAAGTCAGTGAACATTTAGGCAAATGGAACAGAAAGAAAGAAAGAAGATAGTAGGTTAATGAGAAGATGGGTGAACTCATCAGTGGGGAACCTGTTTTTATGTTATTTTTAATAAATTAGTGTTGTTTTTAAGAAGAGAAACAAGAGGAGCTTGCACCTTTCCAAAAATTACAGTTAGTTAACTGGGCAAGAACTTGGGGGGAGGGGTGGGCGCTGGGAAGAGTAAATGCCAACGAGAATGTTAGCAGGTGAGGAAAGATCACTTTCTTTGACAGAAGAAAACATCGGGTAAAAAAAAAAAATTCGAGTGCAATTCCAATGTGAAATGCAAAGAAATATTGCAAGGTGAAAAACAGCGTACCTTCTTGAAAATTTTCGTAGGTTGCTGACATATGATTCTAGCCACAAAATTTGATTACATATATAACAGCAGTTTAAGGTAGGGTATGCTGAGATGCTACACATGCGCTTCCAAATCCAAAGATACTTTGCTCTGCAGTAATGCATACCGAGCAGAACACCACATGAGTGCTTCCATTCACCAATAATGAGAGTTTATGTGCACTTCTCCCATGTACTACTTCAGTGTGTGTAAAAATGTCACTGCAGATGGCACTGTGGGAGAAATACAATATGGTGAAGCCATCTGGTATTATTCATTGTATGAATACCTGATCTAAGAAGCATAGTTCGGCACTCAGATCTTTAATAAAATTCTCTTGGTTTTGAGAAAACTCTGAAAAATGTTTCTGGAGTATTTAGTTAAGTCCAGTGTTTCACATGATTATGTCAAAAAGTGGTTAGGTATAGCGAAAAGGACGTGTCTTGTTAAGTTATGAGAGCAAACCTGAGTTCATGCAAATTTTGAAACCACTTTTTGATGTTAATTTTTCATGAATCCATAGCATTAGAAAATTGACTTTTATAGCCATATGATATCCTTTTTCTTGTTTGGCTTCTCTCATTGCATGCATTTTATTGCCAATGATCATTTTTTGAATCAGTCAAATATATAAACAAATACACTAGTGTGCCAATATCAAAACATTTCATGCATTTTATGAATGCAAAGTGATTCATTTATTCAGTCTAAAAAATAGAGATATGAGTTATTTCCAACATTATGAGTAGTGCCATTGAGAATAATTTATGTGTACAAGATATGTGCATGCTTTTGGTGTACATCACTTCAGTGTCACTAGAAATTGCTGGATTATTTTCATATGTAATTTTACCACTTTGGAGGTAAGTGTATCCCCAGTATTCCACCTCCTTATAAACACGATATTGTATTGTTTTTTACTTTGTGCCAGGTTGGTTGTGGAGTAGTATCTCTCTACAGTTTTAGTTTTCATATCAGCAATACAAAAATTATACTAACATGGATTGTTCTCACATGTGGATGAGGAAAGACAGTCATAAAATAATAATTGTAACAGGATTTCATGTACATATCATTCCAAAGCTGGCCAGGACTAAAATGTTATTGAGGAATACAAACAAAACTGGGAAAAGCATAAAAAATCAAATAATTGACTACTATAAATACAATCAGAACAGTCAGTACCTGACGATGAAGTCAAGAGCGTCATGTGAGTGTATTAGGCCTTGTGGTGAGTGTTCTAATTCTTGATCTGGATGCTTAAATAAGTAAATGGTGGGGTGAATTGTACTTTCCCAATGTTGCAGCACTCTCTTCTGCGATCATTTTACTGAGTGAATAATACTTTCTGGTAGAAAATTGATGCTTGTGATTCTTCAGACACACTACATGGCACACTATAGGACAAAGTTTCCTTCTTCCTTTCTGTATCAGGACCCTTCTCCTTGGAAAAGAATTTTTGAACATTGAGATATCTGAATTAGCCCATGCAGGGTAACACAAAGAAGTCAGAGTACTGAGGACTTGAAACCTCCACACAGAAACTTGTATCACGATACTCCTGAAGGAATGGGCCTGCTGACTTCTTCTGGAGGCCATGAAAATTGGAGCAGAGAGAAGTCATACTAGGGCTTACAGGTTTCACATTAAAAATAAATAAATGTTTTAAACAACTATATTTTGGGATAATTTGTGTATTCTCATAATAACTGTAATAAATGGTTGCTTATGTGGATTTATGGACTTGTATTTATAGATTTATGCACCTTTTAGAATATTTCATTTAAACAATAAGTGTTTTTATATTTGGTTTTCAATCATGGCCCTCTATCTTAAATGATATTTTCCTGATTTTTCCTTAACTTTCTTGATTTGCACCTAGGAAACATGGTCCAAAAGTATAGGAAAAATGAAGAGAGAGGTTTTGAAATGGGAAAGGGGCAAAAACACAGAGGGAGGTAGGGAGAGGGGCATGTAAGGAGGAGTAAAAGAATTAGGGTATGTTATTTACATGAAGCAACTCTCATGAGGAACGTGATCATAATGTACTGCATCTGCTAATAAAAATTGAAAGTATATTGCTTATATTCTCTTACATTTAAGAAAACAGTAAATTAAAAATTATTTTATTAGTAAGATAACACTCAGTAAATGTCAAGCATTTCCATATTATTTATTTAGTTGTAATTTTAAATATTTTAAAACACAGAGGTTGTGATCAAATAAAAATAATGCAAAATATTACATCATAAGTAATAGAAGCAGTATATTTTTAAGCACCACATATCCTGTGTTCTTAAATTATAATAATAAAATGTGATACACATTTGAAAAAGGAATAAATTAAAATGACAATAAAACAGAAAATTGCATTCTTTCATCAGTAAGTATATAATAAATGATGAGTGATTAAAAATTATAAAATTCTCTGGAAGTAAAAAATTAATGAAGATAAATTAAATCAGAAAAATAAAAATCAGAAGTTGGGAAATAGTTACCAGTGGCACAAGATAGAGATGAATAAACATGAAGAGCATCACCATACGTTGAATTCCAGGAACAAAATAGTGCAGACAAGTTTTCAAAATAGATGGAAAATAAAAGTATTTAGCAGAGATAAGTGTAACAATCTCCTCATTTCCTGCTTCCTACCAGTAGTCCAATTACAGAACAAAGCTTACAGATTGTTTTTCTTAAAGTCATCACCCAAATAATTTGAGTCAAAAACCTTTGGAAAAATAACTTATCTTTATTAGACAAAAATATCTTCACACAATTTTCATGTTATGGCTTTGGAGACAGGCTGCATAATAGCTGAAGTTCTGACAGTTCCTTCTTTATAAAGTATAAAACCTAACAGTCTCACCCCCTTTTAGAAATGGATGAAGAGTCCATGTCTTAGCTAATTTTTCTCACTGCTGAGACAAATTCCCTGACACATAAAGTTAAAGGAGTAAAGGTTTATGGTAGCTCACAGTTTGTAGAGGTTTGAGCTTTTAATTAGGTATGGCAGATGAGAAACAGTTCTCAGCAGTCAGAAGACAGAAGGCAGCAAACAAGTGACAAGCAGCCACCTACTTTCTCTCTCTTGTATTTATCCAGGCTACCCCGGCTGGGTATTACACATACCATTAATCCTAGCATCACCTCCTTGATCACAGTATGATGCACACTAGATTCAGAAACCTCCAACAAGCCCAACTATTGACTGCATGGGACTTTGAAGGGATTTCTAAATGCATGCCACTACAGCCCAGAAGCACCGTACACATGAAGAAATTTCGCAATACACGTAAGAAAGCTATTCACTGCTCCTAGTTGAAAAGAATATTTTCAAGATGGAGGGGGAAAAACTGTATCTACTGAGATTATAGGAAAAGTTCTAGATTTTGCATGTAAAGGAAAAAAGAACAATTTCATGACAAGTAGGATAAAATGAGAGAGCAAGACATAGTACTTGAAAATCAGGAATACTGAAAGTGCAATAGATAAATTGACGAAAACTAAAAAAAATTTAGAGTGAAACAGTTAAGAAATTGAAAATTTCAGAGACATGAAGCTGTTTTTTCATTTAGTAAAATAAGCAATAATAGCAATTCTTAAAACATGACAATAATGCAAAAAATTCATAATAATGAAAAAGTGAAAACGGTTTTAATTCCAAAAGATGAGTTAAAGGTAGGAAAAAATTAGGTATATGTGCACATAAACACACAAACACTTCACCTAAAGTGGTTCTTTTTTTTCTAAATACATGTGAAGAAGGAAGTGACAAAATATTCACAGAGTGGGAAGACAGTGTACTGGTGGTGGAAGAGTATAGATAACATACCATAGAATTCCTGAAACTATAGCCTTAAGAGATAAAGATAAGATAAGAGGATTACGGAAGATAGTGAAAGATGGTAACCAAGTTGGCTGAAACCAACTTGGGAGATATTTAGGGCAGTACAAAACATCTGGGAAGACACGTGAAATAATTAGAAACTATTAATATATATATAATATATGCAATTATTTAACATAATAGTAGTGTAAATTACTTTGCTTTGTGGTGATTCGTATGTACATTGCTATAATGTAGGAAAAACAGACTCAAACTGAAACACTTTTACTTCATGAAAAGTATTTATAATGTGAGATTTTAACTTCTATTAAGTTACCCTCAACTCAAATCTTTGTAGAATTTCCAATATTTACCATTTCCATTAAAATTACTTAATCTAGGGCTGGAGATGTAGTTCAGTGGAATAAGCACCTGCCTGGCAAGCACAAGGTCCTGAGTTCAATCCCCAGTACTGCAAAAATAAATAAATAAATAAATAAATAAATAAATAAATAAAATTACTTAATCTAAAATTTAAGGGTTTTTTTAGATTGTGAGCTTCTTTAACCCCCTTTGGAAAACCAATTATAAAATATACATTTTCACTGAATAGCTTTAGCTAAAAGAATAATTTAATAAGTTAATGCAGGGTTTTAGAATGGAAGACCTAAGCCTTACGCATTTTAGTTTAGACAGTCATTGATATAATGTAGAGAAAGCACCTGGAAGTTAAATTTCTTGCTTCAAGTTTAAAAAAAATCCATAAAAATGAAATAAAATCCTTGCCACATTCACTCAGTAGGATACCACAAAGATTAATGAGGTAATGAAATACAAAGTACTCTAAGCTATTCGTATGAATGGTGCTTTACAGAGGTACTTTGTTGTAATTATTCTCTGCATCTACCTTTAATGCCATATCTTAAGGATTTTATACTAGAAAAGTGAGTAACTTTCCGGTACACAAAAGTTGTTTCAAAGTCATCTGTTCCAACTTGAACTGGTAGTTATATTTTTCTTCAGTTAATTGAAACCTTCACCTTAGAAATATAGATCAATGTAATAAATTAAGTGAGGTAATATATTTAAAGTACCTGAATCTGAGTAAGATCTTATTAAATGACTGTTTTGATATTTTCATTATTTGCAATAGAAATAGCTATGAGAAATTATTTTAGAAGTTGGATTAATGCTGTTTATAGAACTATCTGGAAAAAGAAAGCAGTTCAGGGAAGCTAATTAAAGTTGAAAAGCTGGCATTTAATAGACTGCACAGAATAATAAGAGGGTCACATTGTTGCATGACAGTTGCTTGTTTATTTTTGAGTGACCTGTTCTAGAATCATGTCAAAGTTTAAATTTGATAAATTACTATGCTGCTGTTTTTGACATAAAGATGTTTAAGAGGCAACTTATGACTAAGTGAAAATGATCATTGAGGCATTTTCTTTTTTGGAACTCAGGAGGCATAACCCAAGGACAGACAGGTATCAGTGGAGTAACTAGCTCTGTTACTAACCAATGCCCTATAACATGTTTTTATAAAGTTATTATGATAAACTTACATGAACAAATCACAGATGCTGGTTGTTTAAACCCAGGTGAAGTATGGATACATTTCCATATGTAAGAAGGCTATTGTGATAGTTAGACTTGGAAAACTACCCCAAATAATCCATTTCTCTTGGTAGTCATGTCCTTGTTTAATCATGACTCATGCTTTCAGTGTATATGAGACATGTGACATACTTTTCACCAACAAAAGAAAAGGTTATTACTTCTATTGTTGGGTAACAAAAACTTGTGATTTCTCTATTTGTAGCAGACTTTGTGTTTCGCTTACATGGATGAAACAAATTTTCATTTTGGAGAACCCCTCATGGCAAAGAATGCAAGATACCTTTGAGTAAGACTCAGAGAAGAACTGAGATCCTAAGTCTAAGAACATTTAGGAAGGGAATGGAAGCAACTGATAGATGAACTTGATATTCGATCTATCTCTACACTATTAGATGATACCACAGACCCTGCCTAACATCTCGATTGCAGCCTCGTGATCCATGCCCAGGTGTCCAACCTAGAGAACCAATGATAGAATTAATAAGTGATTTTAAACCATTAACTTTTGGTATTTTCACCACACTTAAAGTTCACTTTACATTAATACATTTGGGGTATATTTTTTGATGAGTGTATGACAAGTACTTTAAAGAACTTTTATAAAAATTCAATGGTACTCACCCAGTATCCATCAGTTTTAATATTATTAAAGTTTGCTTTTCTAAAGAAAGAAAAAACTTGCTGTAATTTGCAATGTTAAAAACTCAAAACCTGCTTAAATAGCAGTAGGTTTGGACAGGGCTTTCAAAGTTCTCCAAGACATATACAACAGTATTTGCTTAAGTTTTAAAAGAACTCTGGAAACTGAAATTCATTTTTTATATAAAATAACTTTAAAAGTTAGCAAAAATATTAGGAAGTGCACTAAAATTTGTTTGATTTCCTGAGTATATTCAATAGTGCTATGAGTAACTTATACTAGAATCTCTATAAGAGATTTCTTCCTAGTAAATAGATTCAATTTAACCATGGTCTATAATGGTCATGTGTTTAAGAGTCCTTTGTGTTAATATAATATGCGTCCTATTTGAAACATTATAAGCCTTTCCTGAGACACATTTCTATGAATGAGCCTTCCAGTGTGCTCTTTCACATGTATTTTAGGCCAAACTTATTTTACTTAGAACGTAAGCAAAGGAGAAAAGCATCTGAATTTGATTCAATTTTCATATATGCAGAATAACAGAATAATGCTGATAGGTTTTTCTACTGTTTATTTTAATGTTTAAGAGGGTTGTTTTCTTCCCCCTCCCAACTTACAGGACATTTCACTGACTTCTTTTCTCTTGTTAACAAATTAGATGTTTTCAATATTCATGTTGTGAAAGCTTTAATTCTAAGTACATGGGTACTCTCCTTCTACAGTTCTAATTGATTCTTCTTCTCAGATGCTTATTTCAGTCATATTCTCTTATGACTACTTTCTAGACCTTTCCCCTGGTGCTAAGTGGCCTATCTCAAATATTTTAATGAGCTATCATCCAAGGTAAATCTCTGAGATGCTTCGGTCTTTCCTTTCCATTGTGTGTAATACCCTTACTTTATCTTGAGTACATTTTCCAATTATTTTGGCTTAACCCAGGAACTAGAATTAAATCTATATTTCAATTTACTGTGATATATTCTTTCGAACTTTCATCCCTGAAACAGATATATAGATATAGATATAGATATTGATATATACTACATTGCTAGTTTGCTCTGTGCAGCATGTGTATTGGTCTGTACATGTACATGACTGACCATTGTAGCTCACAATTTGTGGAGGTTTCAGTTCGTAGTTGGCTGTCTTCAAGGCAGGGTAACATGGCAGACACATATGCCTCTGCAAACAGTCCATGGCAGGCAAGAGGCAGCAAAGTAGTAGAGTAATGAAGAAGCAGGTGCAAGCCAGGCAGAAGCCTCTCCCTTTTATCTCACTCATGTTACCCACTTCATGGATGGTGTCATCCATATCAGTGTGGGTCTTCTCATTCTCTATACTCAGAAATATATTTAACCAAGCAGTGGACTAATTTATTAACCACACATCCTTAACCCCAGCATCATACGCCCTAGAACCAGCCACTTCTGAAATGTTCCACCTATGAGTGCAGGAAGCTTTGTGGAACATCTAGATACAAGCCATACATTACAAACCTGGCCCCCAAAAGATCCACGTGCAGATCCCTTTATGTGACAGGCAGTTAGTTCACCTGTAAGACTTGCCAAAGCCCAAAGTCTCTTCTGGGATTTAAGATAAAGTCTTAGCTGTTAGACCGTGTAAAAATTAGAATGAAGATAAGCACTCCCAACATACAATGGCACAGGACAGATATTTCTATTCTAAAAGATGAAAAGATGAGTGAAAGGTACGGGAACAAAGCAAGACCAAAATCCAGCAGGGCAAACATTAATTTCTATACTTCTGTATAGAGCATCTGGGGCAGTCTGTGAAAAGTTGTGGACTCCAAGGGGCCTGGCTGTCTCCACCCTTATGGTACTTCTGGTGGTTGCAGCTCCTATGGCTTCTCCCCTGGTCCAGCATTGCTCACTTCTTGCAGCTTTCCTTAGATGATCAAAATCCCTGGCTTTTTTAACCTTCTGAGTTCTCCACTGCCCTTCAAAGGTTCACAAATTGCACTCATAAAAGCACTCTGCATGGCCTTCTGAAATTTAGGTGGAAGCCTTCCTAACCCCATAACTCCTGCATTCTGCATGCATCAAAAATCAGCACCATATGGTGGTGCTCTTCAGAATTTGGAATCTATTGAAAGGAAATTTTATAAGTACACTTCATTGAATGGCTCCTTTTTTTAGAAATAGCCCTTACAGATGAAGCATGAAGTATTGATTACAGATAAAGTAGATTGATAGCAATGAGGACATAGGCTCCCTCGTAGCAATGCTGTGTCAAGATCCTGTTAAACAGAAGAGGTAATAATGCAAGACTTATTATACTTAAATATATATATATATATATATATATACACACACACACACACACACATATATAATTTCTTTGCAATGTATTAGCAACTGAAGAAAATAATGTTGGCTTTAAGATCTGTATCACTTATGTATGATAAAATCCCAATGAAATGGAAAATTTCACAAATATGCCTCATGATTTCATAATATAGAAGATGTAGAATTAATCTAATTGTCCATGAATGGGTGAATGTATTTAAAATTGTGGTATGTACACAAAATGATATACTATTCAACCACAAAAAGGAAAGATCTTTGTAAGCTTATGTGGGAACCAAGAGCATATTATGTTGAATGCAGTAAGAGAAATACTCCATGACCTCACCCATATGGGAAATCTGAAAGATTTATCAAATTAGAAACCAGAATAGGTGTCTACCAGTAACTAAGGTTGGGAGAGAAGGGGAAGTGAGGATGTCCGGCATGTATGCAAAGTCACAGTCAGGAGGAAGAGGTGCTTGTGTTCAGTTACACAGTACAGTGATGAGACTTGATAGCAATGAGTTATATACTTTAAAATGCTAGATAAGATGATTTTAAGTGATCTTACCACACACAATGATAAATAGTCTAAGTGACAGATATGGTTCTTACCTTGCCTATATCATAACACAATGCATTGTGCCATATAAATACTGTTGTCATAAATAAAACTTCAAAGCTCTATATTTTTTGGAAAATATTTAATATATCATTTTTCTAAGTAAGACTAAAATGGAAATAAACATGATTTGTCTTTTCTGCATTATATAATGCTACCACTACCTATATATTCTTCTGACCTTATGCTAAATTCTACTGAGAGTAAACAAAGCTCATTTAGCTACGTTCTCCACAAAACATGTACTTTTAGTAAAGTATGGAACAACTCAAATAACTTAGTTGTAAATAATAATTTTTAGGCCTTGCACATGAATCAAAAGGAATTACCTGCAAAACTCACCCTATTGCCAGCCACATTTCTGACTTTAAAGAACCACTTAAATTACTGATCCCAAGTTTTAAAATCCTTTGAATACGTTTTCCTATATTCTCTTTTTAGGGCATTAGTAAATAGTTCAGGATGATACTGTAAACATCAAATGTATCAGAACATTTTTATATTGGCTTTTTTGAGAGTTGGTAGTTGAGCAGCTCTTAATGAATGGAAGCCAGTGAATACCTATTTAGTTGGTGCAAGGAGACATTCATAAAATATACTATTTCAAATTGAAGTACACTACCCCTGAAAATATAGAAGTTTAGGACATTGGGAACTAAATCACCAGGAAGTTAAGATCTCCTTCTTTATTCAGTGAGCTCTAGAAAGGAGGCTCTCTGTCTTTGATATTCATTGCTATAATTTCAGTGGCTTTGATACTCTGTGTGGATTACGCTAAGAACTGAATAAATTTTAAAACCTAATTAACTATAGAGGCTGTCATCATCCTAATGTGTGAATTATCAAACATTTTATTGTGCAGTTGATGGAAGAAAATTGATTTCAGGATGATAATGTTATAGAATATTTACATGGACAATAACCAGTGTCAAATTGCTCACTCATCACTTAATTCTCATATTCTTGTGGAAAGAATTAATACTTTAGAAAGCTGATTATATCATAACACTTGGGAATGTTGAGGTAGAAGGATCACAAGTTTGAGCCCAGTCAGGGCAGTTTAGCAACTTAGTGAGAACTTGTTTGAAAATAAAAAGTAAAACAGAGCTGTGACTATAGCTTAGAGTAAAAGCCCTTAGTCTTAGTTTCATTGCAAATAATGAAAAAACCTAGATGACCTGTGGGTGAGAATTTCCACCTACTTTTGTTAATGAAGTTGCACTTTTCAAAACTCTGTGTATTAATCACTGTGAACAAGATTTTATAAAATAGCCCATATTCATAGAGATAAACAAACAGGAACACTCTTACAGTTCATCTGTTTAAATATTATGGCATCAAAAAGTGAGAAACATGCTAACAGTAGTTTAATGGGAATTGCACTGAATCTGTACAACAGTTTTGGTAGTATGGACATTTTCACAATGTTGGTTTTTCCTATCCATGAGAAAGAAATATTTTTCCATTTATTGAAATCCCCTTTGATCTCTTTTTTCAGAGTACTGTAGTTTTTATTGAATAGATTTTTGCTTCTTTTGTTAGATTGATTCCTAAATATTTAAATTACTTGGAAGCTATTGTGAAAGGTATGTTTTCCTTAATTTCTCTCTCATTCTGTTTGTTGTTTGTGTATAGGAATGTTATTGATTTTAGGGTGTTGACTTTGTATCTAGCTACAATGAATTTGTGGAGTTTTGGGGGTCTTCCATGTAAAGTATCATGTTATCTCCAAATAGTGATAGTTTTACTTCTTCCTTTCCTGTCCTTGTTCCTTTCATTTCTCTCTCTTTTCTAATTTCTCTGATTAGTGCTTCCAGAACTATGCTGGACAGGAG
Source organism: Dinomys branickii (assembly GCA_004027595.1). Taxonomy (NCBI): domain Eukaryota; kingdom Metazoa; phylum Chordata; class Mammalia; order Rodentia; family Dinomyidae; genus Dinomys; species Dinomys branickii. The sequence goes on from PVLD010001129.1 coordinate 174,262, forward strand.
TGGTTCAGTGGATATCCTTATCTTGTGCCTGATTTTAAAGCAAAAGCTTTCAGTTTTTGTCCACTTAATATGATACTGGCTGTTGGTTTGTCATAGATGGCTTTTATCAGGTTGAGGTAAAGACCATTTATTCCTATTTTCTATAGAGTTTTTATCATGAATGTATGCTGGACTTTGTCAAAAGCTTTTTCTGTATACATTGAGATGATCATATGGCTTTTGATTTTGGCTTTATTGATATGGTGTATAACATTAATTGATTTGCAAATATTGAACCATCTGTGCACTCCTGGAATAAGTCCAACTTGGTCATGGTGTATAATTTTCTTGATCATTTGCTGCATTCTATTTGCTAGTACTTTAATGAGTATCTTTGCATCTATATTCATTAGGGAGATTGGCCTATAGTTCTCTTTCTTGTTTGCGTCTTTCTCTGGTCTTGGTATCAGTATAAAACTTGCCTCCAGAAATGAGTTAGAGAGAATTACTTCCTTTTCAATTTCATTAAATTTTGAGGAGCGTTGGTATTATGTCTTCTCTGAATTTCTTGTAACATAGGGCCATCAATACATCAGGACATGGGGCTTTTTTGGCAGTAAGTTTTTAATCACATTTTCAATCTCATTAATTCATATTTTGTTGTTCAGGATTTTTATATCTTCTTGACACAACCTTGGTATTTATACATATCTAGGAAACTTCATTTCTTCTGATTTCTATCCTATGGGAGTAAAGATTTTAAAAGTCGATATTAATGATCTTCTGAATTTCTGTAGAATCTGTAGTAATTTCATCCTTTTCATTCCTTCTTGCATGAATTTGAGTTCTTTTTTTTTTTTTTTGATAAGGTTGGCTAGGGGTTTATCAGTTTTATTTATTCTTTCAGGGAACCAAGTCTTTGATTCATACATTTTTTGTAGGGTTTTCTCAATCACAATTGCTTTAATTTCAACTCTGATCTTTATAATCTCCTCCCTTCTTTGGGATTTGGGCTTAAATTTTTCTTTTTCTAAAAGTTTGAGGTGCATCATTTAGCTATTTATTTGTTCTCTTTCTGTTTTTCTTCTGTTAGAGTTCACCACTATAAATTTCCCTCTGAGTACTGCTTTCATTGCATCCCACAGAATCTGGTAACTTGTATCTATATTCTTGTTTGTTTGTAGGTATTTTTTAATTTCTTCCTTAATTTCTTCTGTGACCCACTGGTTGTTCAGGAGGTTATTGTTTAATTTCCAATGTTTATGGAGTTTTTGGAGTGCCTTTTGTCATTCATTTCCAATTTCATTGCACTGTGGTCAGATAATACGCATGGGATAATTTCAATTCTTTTGCATTTAGATAGGTATGCTCTATGGGAAGAATGTGGTCTATTTTAGAGGAAGTCCCATGTGCAGATGAGAAAAATGTGTATTTTGATGTTGTGAGGTGGAACACTCTGTATATATCTGCTAAGTCCATTTGTTTGCTGTGTTGTTTCAGATCTGTTATTTCTTTGCTGATTTTTTGTCCAGTTGACCTATCTCTTTGTGGCAAAGTGTGTTGAGGTCCCTGTTGCAATAGTGTGATTAATTATATGGGTTTTCACGTCTGCTAAGATTTGTCTTAAGTAGTTTGGTGGTTTGATATTAGGTGCATACATGTTTAGGATTGTTATTTCCTCCTTTTGCAGTTTTCCCCTAACAAGAATGTATTGACCTTCTTTATCTCTTTCGAATGTTCTCGGTTTGAAGTTTATAACGCCTGCAAACATAATAGGTACTCCTGTTTTTTTCTGGGTTACTGTTGCATGGAGGATTGTTTTACATCCTTTGACTTTCGGTCTATGGATTTCCTTTTGAGTAAAATGTATTTCATGTATACAGTATATCATTGGCTTTTGTTTCTTAATCCACTATGCCAGTCTGTTTATTTTGACTAGTGAATTAAAGCCATTTGCATTTTTGCTTATAACCAGTGTGTGTTTGCTTATCATTGTCATGTTACTCACTTGCTGTTGGTTTCTTACTTTTTCCACCTGTTTAATTGCTTGGTTTTCTTGTCAGTACTTTTCTATTGTTCTTGAAATTGTGTTCATTTTCTTCTCTGTCTAGAATGTCTTTTAGTACTTTTTGTAAGGATGGTTTGGCACTCATGAAGTTCTTCACTTGCTCTTTATCATTGAAATATTTTATTTCTCCGTTAAAATTGGATTGTTTGACAGGATACATCAATCTTGGCTGGAAGCTGTTTTGTCTTAGGACTTATAATTCTTCCAAGTTCTTCTTCATTGGATGATTTGTGTTGAGAAGTCTGACATGATTCTGATGGGCTTTCCTTTATAGGTGATCTGTTTCTTTTCTCTAGCAGCTTTTAATATTCTGTTCTTTTGCTAGATATTTGGAATCTTGACTATTAGGTGTAGTTTTATTATGGTTCTGACTAGTAGGAGTTCTGCATGCCTCATTTGCCTGTATCTCAGGTTCTGTTTCCATGCTTGGGAAATTTTCTACTGTTATTTCTGCAAATATTCATTTTATGTCATTTGTGTCACCTCCTGCTGTTTCATTGACTCCTATTACTTGGACATTATTTCTCTTTGCCTCATCTTGCAGCTGTTGAGTTGGTTTTTCCTAGATACTTGCTGTTTTAAAGAGATCCTTCTTTTCCGGATTGCTAGCCGTCATGCTGTCTTCAAGAGCTGAAATTCTAACTTCAGCTTCATTCAAGCAGTCTTACAAGCTTTCAGTGGAAGTTTTGATTTCCTGGACAGCTCCTTGAGTTTGTTGCATGTGTTCTAATTCATTCCTATATTGCTCATGTAATATTTCCATCTGTTGCCTATGGTCATCTATTTTTTTATATATTTATTCTCTATAAGTGTGGAGCATTTCTTTCATTGTTATTGTCATTTCACTTTTTGCCTCAGAGGTTGTTTCTAATCTGATCTCTTCTATGGCCTGATGGAGTTTCTTTACTTCCATTGCAGTCATTTCGACAATTTTGGGTGTGTACTTACCAAATTCTCCTATGTTAATGTCTCCTGGACTTGTTCTGTGTGGGGTGGAGTTCTGAGATTATATTTTAATCATTCATCTTGTCATGCTTGATGCCAGAGGCAGAACATCCAGTTTCCCTCTTCTCTAGTGGTTTAGCAAATGTATCTAGTATCTCCAGTTTTCCTGCTCATCAGGCCTGCCCCTCAGTGTCCACTGAGATGGATTGCTTAGTCTGGGGTCTTCTAGTAAGTGGTGAAATGTACCTAGTTCTCCCAGATCTGAGATGCAAACTATGATATCAATTGATTGCAGACTGTCTGATCCGACTACCCTTCATTACCATACCTCACAGACCTAGTGAAAATATTCCTTAAATTCATCAGGAACCAGAAGAGACGTGGAATAGCAAAATCCTGGACAACACGGACAAGTCAGGCGGAATTACTATACTTGATATGCAATTATACTACAAAGCTACTGTAATAAAATTAACATGGTACTAGCTAAAAACTAAACCAGAAGATCAATGGAATAGACTAGAAGACGCAGACACAACCAAAAACATACTAGCCACTTAATCTTTGATAAGGGGACCAAACAAACTTACTCAAAAATGATAGCCTCTTTAATAAGTGGTGCTGGAAAAATTGGTTTGCCATCTGCCAAAGACTCAAAATAGACCCAAGTCTATCACCATGCACTAAACTCAAGTCAAAATGGATCACAGATCTCAATATTAAAACAGAAACACTAAATCTACTGGAAGAGAAAGTAGGTAAAAACCTTGAAGGCATTGGGGTAGGCAGAGAGTTCATGAACAAAAACCAAACTTCCCGTGAAGTACTTCAAAGAATGAACAACTGGGATCTCATCCTACTGAAAAGTTTCTGCACATCTAAGGAAATCTCAAGTTGGGGAAAAATCCACAATCCACAAATTGAGGAATAATTTAGCTGACTGTCCCTTGGACAAAGGTCTTCTATCTAGAACATATAAAAAATTAAAAAACCTCAACCCCTCCAAATTCAAAGACCCAATCCAAACATGGGCAGCTGAAATGAATACATACTTCTCAGATAAAGAAATGCAAATGGCAAATAAATACACGAAAAATGTACATCATTAATCATTTGAGAAATGCAATTTAAAACAACATTGAGATTTCACCTCACCCCAGTGAGAATGACTATCATTAAGAAATCAACAAATAAAAAATGCTGGTGAGGCTGTGGAGAAATAGGAACTCTTTTCCAGTGCTGGTAAGAATGCAGACTTTTGAAACCACTGTGGATATCAGTTTGGAGATCTATCAGCAAACTAGTTCTAGAGGTCCCATTCAACCCAGCCATTCTCCTTCTGGGTATTTTCCCAGAAGATCTGAAAACAGCATATCACAGTGATATAAGTGCAACATGTTCATAGTGGCACAATTTGTAATTGCTAGATTGTGTAACCCTCCCAAAAGTCCATCCACTGAGGAATGGATAAAAAAAATTGTGGTACTTTTATATAATGTAATATTACTCAGCTATAAAGAAAGATAAGCTTGAGACTTTTATAGGTAAATGGTCACAACTACAGACCATACTAAAGTGAAAGAAATCAGACTTGCAGGTGTAAGCAATATATTGTTTCACTAGTGTGAGAACCTGAAAAAGTGAACAAAAGCTAGGAGATATGATAGACATTGTGAAATGAAAGGAAAATGCTCGAAAGTAAAGGGCAACTGGGGTGTGAGTGAAGGGAAGGGAAAGAAAGGGAAATTATTTATGTATGTATATGCAGGATAGCAAACAGTACTGCTGTCTTCTATTGCTTTACTTAAAGGAACAGTTAATGATTACTTGTTTGATCAATATTTCATGTCTCTATTTGTTTTCCGGAGAAACCACTTTGAAGATATCAATAGTAATACAACAACCATTGTTAATTTCATACCACTTTGTCTTTAACTCTGTATTGTTTGTATTGTTCTTATGCTATTTTGTAAATGGATGTCTGTTAGTTAATATGTTTTCATTCTTTTATTTTTAAAATAAAAAGAGTAGTAATTTATATAGTGGCATAGAAATTTATATAGTGGCCTTAGAAATTTCTGTGTTAAAAATATTACTGGCAAAATTAGGTGGAAGGGTAAAAATAAAGGAGTACATTCCTCTCTGTAAGGAACATAATTTTTGTGTTCATTTCTCATATGATATTTTAAAAATGAAAGGCAGAAGACAAAAAGAAGGGAAATCAATCAATGAAAGGTGTCATCAGGACAGACAAGGACAGTCCAACAAATGAATGAATGCTAGTGAACAACTGCATGTGTGGGGAGGTGATATTTAAAACAGTGAATGCTATTACTCAGTACTAAGCAGATTCTTTTGGGGTGATATTGTTTTAATTTCCTAAAATTCTCTGTATGCTCCGAGGAACGCACCACTGTCTCACTGAATTGTGTGTGAGATTTCACGAGTGGGCAGCTTTATATGCAGTGTGTGCTGAATGGACGAATGGGGAGGACATGGAGTTGGTCTGTGAAGGAAATGAATTCTAAGGAAATAGAAGCTTTGAGTAATAACTGACCATGAGAGAAGCTACTTACCCTAACACGGAAGCAGAGATGTGTAGGTACACATTATCATTGAATTTTTGTGCACTGGAAAATGTGGACTTAAATCACTATCCTGGAATAAAGGGAGTGTAGGAATATTTAGAAGATAAGCTAACTTAAAATGAAAACAAAATTCCAAAATAAAAACAACTACAAAAGTAACTTCACATATGGAGCATAATTTTAAAAAAAGATGCCCCTACATTGATCTGTAGGCTGTATTATATCTGCACATAGGAACTCAATAAAAATTGGAGAATTTGAATAAATTATTATAAATGTAGTCTATTTTTAGTAATAATGATGCTATGATATAAAACGTAGTATCTAATGATTCACTTAAATATTTTTTCATACATGTAGTATGTCACTGAGGATACATATTTCATGGAAAATGCAAAATAATGAATGATATGTTAAAATCATACACAAATAATCTATGATCTTTACACAGTTTACCATTTTAAAATTTATAACTCAACCAATAAATATGAAATCTAACATCACCAATTAAAATTCATTTAATAGTATAACGCATTTAGGATTTTCAAGGACACAATTTATGGATATCAGGCTATTTGTGAATCCTTGTGTTTGAATCACATTCACATGTGTCATATAGTCTTCAAAAGCTGAAACAATGATACAGAAGAATAAAATGTTGATTGATTTTCTTTTTGAGGAGGATACACAATGAGAAGTGACAAGAGGGAAGAGAATAGTAAGGGGAGAGAGAGCAAGATAAGAGGGAGAGAAATTCTGAATATTAACTAAGTAAGTGGAGGGTAAGATATTTATAACATATCATTAGGTAAGTTTCTATTATATTATAAACTTTAAATAGTGTCCGATAAATTCTCTTTCAAATAACTTGAAATTTTCCTCCATTTGTCAATTTCTGAGTGCATTTTTATGAGAAAGATGACAAATAATAATTCATTTTCCAATTTAAAACCAATTTTTTATGTTTTGGAGAGAAAGATGGATTAAAAAAAAATCTCTGGAAGCATGATCTCTCAAACTCAAAATCAAATGAGTAAATGGATTTATGCACAAGGAGAGCTTCTCTTTCTTTGCACTCATAATATTCTTCTATAAGAACATACTCTTCTCTCTGTGCCAAAATATGGTATGAGACGATTCTCTAAATAAAATGTAGCTTTGTGATCACTGATCTGTCCCTTCACATCTTCCTAAGAGCAAGGGGCTTGAGGACATTCTGTAGCACAGCAGTATGATGTCCTGGAATCCAGCAGTGTTTAGAAAGCAAGATAAGGATGAAACTGGCTATTGGCATCAAATATCGACTAATATAATGGATATTTTAATTAAATTTCAAAGAAACCATGAACCACATTATTCTTAATTTTGTAGAATGTTACTCTTAAAATTATGAAAAGTGAAGAAAATTATAACCCTATACTCTTTTTACCTGCTAAATGCTGAAAGACAACACAATTACCTGAATTAGGGATAAGAATTAAATTTTAAAAAGTTATTCATAGAACTTATTTCCACAGGATAATAGTAAAGCAAAGAACTCAGGGGCAATAAAAAGTATTTGAATTAACAAATGGGAAGATAGTTACTTTAGCTGGGGATAAAATAGTTAAAGGTTATTTGTATATATGCTTTAATAATAATAGAACAACTGTTGGTTAAGATAACATTTTACATCTTACTTTTATAAGTACGTGAATTCTTGTAAAATAATGAATGATATGTTAAAATCATACACAAATAATCTATGATCTTTATGCAGTGAAGTATTGGGTGATCCTTGAGGATTTTTCTGTATGTCCACGCAATGGTTCTATTTCAATGAAAGTTTTATGACTGTTTCTTAGGCTATCACTTGTAGCACACTGAAAAGAATTATGATCACTTTAAACCTCAGCTGCATTTATCAGACAGTAACCCAGGGGTGAAAGGTCTTGTATCCCATTTTCAATCCTTTGAACCATCTACTGAACTAATGCATTTTCTATTTAAAATGTCCCAAAAGTTATAAGATCCCCTTGTGCTTGTAGTATTTTGAAATTTTATTTTAAGAAATCAAAAGAAATTTGCTCTGTGAGCAGGTTTTTAAATTTGGCTTGAGGCCTCTGATTCAGGGAACAAGCAATCACTTTCCAACTCGTTTCTGCTGGGCAGAGATTCTCTTTAAACCTGTGCATTTTGGCCTCATACAAATCAATGAACTCAAGACCCAATATACCATGTCTTAAAAATCCATTTAGAAAACAATTGCTCCATTCAAAGTTCATCTCCTTCCTTTATCAGAAATTGCTGGAAATGTAATTTGGAAGCAGGGATTTCATTTCTTGTCTTGGAATAGATTGAGGTAAATGGAAAGTCAATGATTAGATAAATGCAGTGTCTTGGGCTAATGCCACGAGGTAAGATTCAATGGTGTGGTCAGTCCTGACGGACGTTTTGTATAATTACTCAGCTGTATAATGGGATAAACTCCCATGACTCTTTTTAAGATACTATGTGTCTCCTTTCAATTAATATTACCAAAAGTACTTTGGCATGAATACAAAAAGCAAGAGAGATTAGTGCTGAGTGCACAAGTGCAGCAGTCTTCACTGGGAATGTAGATTCTCTTTTATATGATAAACTGTATCTGTGTAGAATATATTCACCAAGCTGCATTCCATGTGGTAAATAAAGATTATCTCTCCTTCAAAAATCACTTTTATGGTGTCATAAATAGAAGGTCTGTGCTATGTAATCTCCTGTGATATAGTTAAGGATTAAATCTTGATGAAGTAAAGACTCAAATACACACACACACACACATAGAAAGAGAGAGAGAGAGAGAGAGAGAGAGAGAGAGAGAGAGAGAGAGAGAGAGAGAAAGAGAGAATAAAGCAATGTATTTATCTTCTCTATTTCCTGCTACCAAAGCATACTTTAGTCAGTAGAAAAGGGAGCAAAGGGAAGACATGGCTGAAAGGAAGAATAAAAAGCAAATATAGCAGTACGATTAGAAAATATTTTGTGAATATATAGTCTTTATCTCTGGCACATTGGAACCTGGATTGAAAAACATAGGAATTAATCACATGATATAATGATAAATATGTTTCTTCATGTGCCTCTTCTGGTCTGGGGATTACATTTGTCTTTCACATGGTTCCCATGATTCTTGGAGAATATACCAACTTGAAGTCATGTGGTTCAGTGCTCAAGATTGTAAATTTCTGCAACTTACCTCTGTAAAATGAAAGTGTTTAATGTTTTCTAGACACTTTATACTATTTTTTATACTGACACAGTATTTTCCACTCCCATCTGATCCAACACAAAACCATTCTTTATTAAAAAGATTGCTATTATTTTCTGTTGAGATAATATGTGATTGCTATTTGAAAATTATAAAATATTTTTAAATTGGCCCTTGCACACTGGTACCACATAAATGTATGGCATGTTCCAGAATATGAAAAAATGTCTTGTCTCATTTTATGAAAAATATATTGATATATTGCCAGAAGCATATATTTATTATTATAATTTAGAAACATATACTATCATAATAAGTTCCCTATGGATATTTGAAATATCCAAAGCTGAGAACATTACAAAATAGAAAAATCTACTCCCCTAATGATCTAGTTGCTCCAAAGCATACTGCTGACACCACACTGAGGTGCTTAAGGTCTTGGGGTAAACAGCATCAAGGCGGGCAGGTTGGAACAAAAGGCGAACTAGGTCACATGATCTGGAAAAAACTAACGAGCAAGGAGAAGCCAGGTTTGCTCCTTTATGATAAACCACTCTCACAGAAACTGAACTGTGTACTTTGTAAGACCAGCTGGAGGCCTTTCCGGGGCTGCTGTCCCCAGTGACCAGCTAAATTTCCTCCAGACCCCTTTAAAGATTCTACTGTCCTTCAGCGTCATCACATTAGATGCCGTGCTTCCAGCACCTGTTTATTTGGGGGACAAATAATATACAAATCATAATAAATACATTTAGAAATTTATGACTTTAAATCATTGATAATAGGTTTTTGAACAGTTCTTCAAAAATATTTAAGATTTAAATTTTTAAATTCTGCATTGCTGGAATTTTTTAAACCACACAATCTTATATTTTGGTCATTTTCTTTTTATTCTGAAATCTCTCTTGCTCATGTTATAAATTTGTAAGATACTGCTGTGTCTTAATTAGCATCATTTTAATTAATTAGACTGGCACTTACTGGATGGCCTTTCAATATGGAGTCATTTTTCTCATGCATCAAAATCCCATAAAATATTTCCAAGCTAAGTTTCCCCCAGTTTAATGTCTTTGACAATATAAGGCTTCTACTCCGAAGATATTTAAATGTAAATCTTTTATGCACTATTTTCTCCCCTGCTTTTTAAAATAATCTCCACTTTAATCTTCATATTCTATTAACATTTTTTAAAAATAGGCCCTAAATCCATTATTTTAGGGACAATGAACATTTTCTATTTTGTTCTAACATGTATGAGTTATAGAATTTTTAAAATTTTTATTTGCTTTCCTATCTTTCCAAATTTTCTCAATGTCTTACATATTTTTTTCTGCTTGGGAGTTTTACTAAACTAACCTTGACTGCCACAGAATTTCACATGGCATGGATATGAAATGGCAGCAGCACTGAAGTAAGGAAATCCTATGCATGCCAGGAAGATAACTTTAACTGCATTCCACCTACAGGACTGGTGTGAATTTTACTCTTTGTCTCAGGCCAGAAACTACCAGGATAACTACAGAACTCTAAAGAACTGTCAGGTGGACTTACTCTTGCTAAATAAACAACACCAATGGCAAAGCCTTCTTATTTGATCTGATCTCAACCCAGGATATACTATCAATCTCACTGCGATCAATAAAAAAATACGCCCATAAGCTACTACAAATCACTGGAAACTTGCCTCAGACCCATAGCTCTGAGGTAATACTGTTAGTTGGTATAATTTGTATCTTGACTACAAGCCAATACTGTATTAGTAGACCTCTTCAGAAGGTAGGAGAGGCTAATTCCATAAATGTGAGAATTAACTCTTTCAGCAGAGAGGGTTTCTTTATACAAAAATATGAAGACAAAAATTTTGGTTGAATTTCTAAATACATGTCTATTGCTTGCTGCCTGGCAGATTTCCCCCTAAATGCCAGTGAATATTTTTTGTTGGAGGAATCCAATAAAATAGAGAAATTTTAGAAAATTTTATTTTATTTATTTATTTTTTTTTGATAGTTTGGAATTCTTTCTTCTCTTTCAATAAAAGGGGGAAAGAAAGTGGAGATCAGGTACCCCTGGGCTCTGAGGAAGGCATGCAGGCAGCCCCAGCAGGCAGGCACTGGGGATGAGAAGGAAGAATCCTGGAGTTTCCCATAAACCTTTGCTCAAGGGGAACAGCAGTGCAGGATGTTGGTCTCTTGGAAAAAGGCGCTGAGGGCCGTCTCGAACTGCCAGTCGGCCGCCTGTAGCAGTTGCTTCGCCTGGTCGGCCGCGCAGCCCGCCGTCAGTACGAACTGGTTGATCATGACCTGATGCTTGAGCTCGTCCATGTTCACCGACATGGCGCCCCCGCGCTGCCCGCTCCGGCCGCCTGTGCGCTCGCGCCGCGCCTCACGCATCCACCATTAGAGAGCCGACTCCGGCTAATACCAAAATTTTATTTTTTAAAGCTATTCAAATTCTTTTGAAGCAGATTATTCTAATTCCCTTCCTGATTGGTAGTTTTCACAGTACCTGGCACAGATTTTTACTGCATCATCTTAGTTTCTATTGGATACAATTGTTTTTGTACTCTGTAAACAAATATGGGTCCCTATGGTGAATTTATTTGCATTAGATGTTGCCGAGTGTCTTTCTCTAAAAGACTAGATAATGCATAACTTTTGCTGTGTGCAAAAGCAGCCATATATATTATGTGAAGAAATAGGCCTAGTTACGTTCCAGTAAATCTTCATTTCCAAAATCATGTGGGAGAGTGGGCCTGACCAATCATCTTTCATTGTCTGACTCCTGATCTATAAGGCATGTTGAGAGCTAAATACATAGAATATCAAAGGAAAATTAATTGCTGTTATGCATGTAACCCAATATCAACATTTTAATGTAACGTTTCACTAGCACTTTCTGTGCTCCTGGCTCTTACATATTCTTAGCATGTTTGAGATTCTGCAAGAAAATTTGTTAACATTGTTGATGTTTATGTTGGTAGGAATCCTTATACCTTCTGATAGGTGCTTTGTTTTGCAGTCAGTAACTTCTCATAAACTTGTTTTCAGTCTTTGGAAAAATAAAAACGGAAGAAAAATGATTTTTTTTGCAGAAAAATCATTTTTGAGACTATTTTATCTTTCTTTTGCCCTTCAAGTTTTTGCATTAGTCCTATACTTATATATTTTATTAGAATATCAGAAAGAAGCATAAGTAAAAATATGTCTTTATTTGTCTTCTGCCGGAAGCTGATTTCCACTTTTTAATCTGAGATTTTTACTACTTTACTTCCTCACCTGTGTCATTTTTAGCGTAGTTCTGACAACTGAAGCAAAACACTGCAATCTCTTCCTATCTCTGTCCCTCCTTCTGCCTGCGACTTCATTGAATACATAGTAAGCCTGACACTCTCAAGTATTTACTTTGCAGTGACTGAAAAGTGAGTGAAGGTGTTGTCTCTATAAAAGAAGATTGTCTGAATCTCTTTTTCTTTACAATGGGGTAAATACTGTAAAGGTGAAAATAACCAAATTTTGAGGCCTATGTGGATGCTTTTCTACCTAATTGAAAAAGAAAAATTAATATGGTTATATCATTTTTTGTAGAGGTATATGTAAATAAGGAAGTTTGATTTGAGTTAATAACTGTAGATATAATAAAGAATTTAAAGCTTTTGACTTTTTTCTACTTTAGTCCTGTTTACCTAATAATATTATTTTGTTAAAAAAAAAAACATATTTGCTCTTTATTGCCTTAGCTATCCCAGGGGTATAATTTAGGTTTTTATAGTAACAATCATATTTGAACAGATGTACTAATTCTCCCAAACTAATTGATTATTTTATTTTAAAAATATCTTTGCAAGTTATCTGCCAATAGACATTTTAACTCCAAAAATAACCACAGTAACTAAAACAGGCTAATTTTTTCTTTGAGTTTCTTTTTAATAAAAAAGTGGGCTAATGTTTCATAATATTAACCTAATGCAAAGTTTGATTGTCTAGAAGAATTTATGTGTACCTGAGATTTTATTTTCATTTTAAGAGAAATAAGATAAACTAGTACAAGTCAAGTTTAATCCAATTAAAAAAAAAGTTTAATCCAATTTATTCTCCATCTTTTATGGTTTGCACTATAGTGGCATGACATGCCTAGTTTGATTCTATCCATTTTATTTAGCTTTATGGGACAATAGATAACATTTTTTCAGATATGTTTATGATCTAAGGGAAGTTTTCCACATCAGCCAGCTGTGGGGACTGATAAGTCCTTGAGCTAGTCACCTGTAAACCACTGTGTGCAAAGACAAGTTTTCCTTCACTGAGATTTTTCTAGTATTCTGTTTAGAAACCAGTGCATTATAGATAGAACTGAGAAATGGTGAGCTCAATTTGCAAGTAATCTTCTCATGGTAAGCATTTGAGTAGATGCCTTAAGAACAAAATTATTCAATTTTTATCTTGCCAGCACACACATACAATGACAGATGATAATAAACTAGACATTAGTCTGTATTCTCATTCTTTTTGTGAAAAAACTCAGACGAGGTAAATGTTCTATTTTAAACAAACATGTCTACTTTTTAAATAAAACTAGCTCTGAAGTTGTAGGAAGAAAATTACAGTATGTATAAAGTGTTACTACCACCCAAGGAATTAATTGTAAAGATATTTAGTGAGGCAAGTGATATTAAAACTCTTAAGTTTCAGGGATTTTGCCAACATATAGAGAACACTGTTAGGCAGAAACTGCTGACTCCATCAAATGGTGGACTGATCTATTAGGGATTTTATTAAAGTTCTTAGTGAGGGTGGGCCAATGTCCTACCAAATGTGTTTTATGTTCAGTCTGCAGCCAATTGACAGTTTGTCTTCTCCTCTGACTGGAACACGTGAGTCCAAGAATCATAGATGAAAGTAGAAGTGACTCTCTATGTATTGATTTCAAGAATCTAGTAAAAATATATCATTTTCCGTCTCTAAATAATTAAATATTGTTGTTTTAAAATATTAATTATTGAATCATAATATATGCAGTTATTGTTCACATAGTAAAGATCACTTCCCCGAAGAGGGAGAAACTTATGGATCATTTTCTTTTTATAATTATTCCATTGCTTTGTCCCCACAACTACATTTAATGAACATTTATGCTTTGCTAAGATAGTTTTGCAAATAAAATTCCTATGTATTTGGGATGCACACATCATTCCTGGAAAATTGGTGGTGAACACTGAGAATATGAAATGTTTTGTTTAAATTCCAAGAGAGTCCTTTGGATCCCTTAGTAACCCCCTGTCATATTTAAGTGTTCATTGACAACCACAGCTACTCTGCATCAATCGCCAATCATATTTCAATCAATGCTGAATGGAATTTTTGAGTGTGTTAAACAATAAGAAATGTAATCAGTTGAGAACAAAGTATAATATAACTGGTGAAAAGAGGAAGTAAAAATATCAGCTCTATCTTCATGGTGATTTGCATAAAGGAGGATGCATAGTAGCTATATTACACAAAAAACATACTCATGTACAAATGTGCTTTTGTGTGTGTGTGTGTATACGTTGATTTGTACCCTATAGTAAGTGCAATTTTCCCTTCATACATTTACTTACTCATTTGCAAGAGGCACATTCATTGATTTATACTGAAAGTTTATAGGATCACATGAAAGAACAAGACTGAATGGAAGAGAGTAAGGGACATATATTACACTTCGGGTTCACCAAGGGTAGGGATATACTTGTTTCGCTGGTGATAAGAGAAGGATGGTTACAGTATATGTACATCATGATACTATGGATACTGACATGATTACTTGGAATATAAATATGGATTGAAAGAACAGAGGAAATGCTTCTAAGAAGGTGATGTATGGAGCCTGGTTCTACTTTGTCTGTTCAACAGCCTTTTCACCTTTTCTGTATTCTTTGTGCTATCACAAGGACTTAAATTGAGACCTGTATTCTTGCAGTCTGTGCAAAGCAGAACCTATGTTAAATGGTGCCAACTATTGTTTTAACATTGGTAAGTCTTCAAGAAAAGAACCAAAAACCTTTGTATTGTACTCATACCCGTGCCAGGCATTCTGTGTGCAATGATAAACAGATATTCACCATGAGTTTCCTGGAAAATCTCTCGTCATTCTGTAAGTGGCTTGGAAAACACAGGTGTTTTCTTACACTAATGTAACCACACTGTGTCTCAACTTTTATGATCACTATAGTTCTTGCATGCTCATATTTTTTGAATAAGCTAATTTGCATAACTCAATTTTGTTCTGCATGAAAAATGGCAGTTTCTCTTTTCCTGAGAAAGTTTAGTGCACAGAGATAATGTACATTTCCGTTTAATAAACAGTATAAGAAGTCTACGGCACTATCATTTTTGCCTTCAAAATCAAAATTTTCCAAGTGAAAATCTGTTGACATTTTTTTAAAAAAGGCTTCTTTGATATTTTATACCTAATTTGTTTTACTTCATCGTCGTCATGCCCTATATTTTTGATCATGTTATATAAATAAGTAATAAATATTTAAATAAGTAATCTATACTCTAGGTGATGAAAATATTGCTATATGCAAAACTTCCTGAAATAGATAACATAAGTTGATGTATGCTTTTAAGCCTCTTGGTATTTAATTTGAGCAGGGCTTCACCAGTTAATTCTTGATGTGCTGTGAATATAAAACTAAATTATAATGTTGTAGAAGAAGCATTCCTAGGTGGTGATCCTGGTAAAAAGTTGAAAAGTGTTTCTTAGCACTGAGGACGATTTACTCCAGGTGTGTTTTAGGAGGGTCTTATCACACAATGAAGAATTAATGAAGTGTACTGGAAAATAAAAGCATGGATATTTTGGAATATTGGGAGATAATACTGGACCTATGCCATGTAGAGATTTACTGCCATTTTGAAGGTCTTGGATTTTGTCTTATTACTATGTGAAGCTAAAATCAAAAGTTAAAAGAGTTGGAAATGGAAAATGTGGATTTAAGATTTAAACATCAATTAAGCTTTCTCATCACACGTTTTTATTCCAAGGATGAAACTATATCTTGCTGCTGCATGTTCATATGTTTAAAAAAATCACTAGGTATAGGATCTCTTGAGTAGAAGTTAAAATAGTGTAGATCAGTTTATAAATGA
The DNA here is from genome assembly GCA_004027595.1 of Dinomys branickii. Taxonomy (NCBI): domain Eukaryota; kingdom Metazoa; phylum Chordata; class Mammalia; order Rodentia; family Dinomyidae; genus Dinomys; species Dinomys branickii. Next base: position 190,201 of record PVLD010001129.1, read on the forward strand.
GAAAAATGCTCCTTCCCATAACTATACTATAGATTAAGAACTCATGGCAGTCATGAAATATGATGAGAGCTCTTAGATCTTTCACTGCCTAATTAAATTTAAAATCCACTTTTACATTTTTGCTTTTGATGGTCATTCATCATGGTTATAGCAAAACATTCAGCTGGGCAGTGGTTCTAACAGGAAAGCACTCAGGATATAAAATTATGTTTTCAAACACTCAATCTAATTTGAGAATATATAAAGTAATTGTATACACCAAAATCAATAGATGTTATTCTTTAATGCTTTTTGCTTTGATTCATGCAGAAAAATTAATGTATTGTCTGCAAAATGTCTAGAAGGTTGTTGTACTTGAGGTGTTCCATGTTCTCCAAAGGCCACGTGTGAAAAGCTTACGCTCAGGAAGGTGAAGTTGGGGAGAGGTGGAATTCTGTGGGAGATCCTTACATCCCTAGGTATGTATCCCTGAAGGGCTTTGTCAAACCACAGTCTCTTCCACTTTCTTTTTTGCTCTGAGGCTTTGATGTAAAGGAATTTGCTCCATTGCTTGCTCCCATCATGATACAAGGCCTTCCTGCATATACAAAGAAATAAGGCCAATTGAGCACAGACTGGTACTTTCAAAATAAAATTTTATATTAAAGTGTATCAAAAACCTCCAGTTAACCCCAAGTGTGGTGGTGCATGCCTATAGTCCCAGAACTTATGAGGCTGAGTCAGGAGGATTCCTTACAGTTTAAGATCAGTTTAGATCGCAAAGTGAGTTTGATCCCAGCCTGGACCGTACAGCCCTGTCTTAAAAGAACAACAACAACAACAACAACAACAACAACAACAAACTCCTCAGTTGTTATCATCCAGTTATTTTTAAATGATCTATACATATTCAACTCAGAATACCCCAGTTTTACCACAGCTTAAGTAGTAAAACTGTACACTCCCAGAAAAGCATACATAAAATAGAATTGACACAGTCGTATTAATCATTTTATCCTTGCTTAGAGAGGCTTATGTTAATTTTACTTAGTTTTCCATAATCATCACATGTACACCATTACAGTAAATCTACTTGCTTGGACAGCGGGGTCAGGGTGTTAGAAGAAAGCGTATATGAGGCAACTGAAAGCTCTTGTATCAAATATGAGAGGTTGTTAATTATGTTAAAAATGTAAGCATGCTCATACTTTTTCAAGAAAGCTCTGTCACACTGTCATTTAATCTAAGTATGCATTTACCAACTGGCAAAATGACACTTTGTAGATTATGAAACTGAAAAAAATAATTATATGCAAGAAAATTTCCTAAATAGCGTGCAAATCCTCTATTTGAAAATATAATGATTGTGCTCGCTTCGGCAGCACATATACTGAAAATATAATGATTAAGCCAAAAATATTAGGCCATTATCCTCTTATTATTCTTCATTGTAATTTATAGCTCTGACAAGGCCATTAAATTGAATGGGTAGGTGTCAGTCTTTCTAGTAAAATAGAGGTAGTGTCAAAAACATTGTTACATTAAGACTATTTTTAAAATTAAATTTCCTAAAGTCTTTCTTGGCAAACACTTAACTTTTCTTGGAAGCAAGAAAAGGTGGTTATATATCAGCATAAGAGTGAAAGCAAATGCATAAATGAAGGTCTTTTCACAGAACAATAAATAGAAATTGGCTAACTGAATTACAAGTACAGGTATGAACTGTCAATTTTCTGGTAGATTTCCCTTAGCAATCATTGAATGAATTTATGTCCTTCAGTGGAGACACACATGCTAAAAACTTGTTTCAAAATGAAGGTTAAATTCTGAGATTCTATGGGAAAAAAGTTCCATTATGCGTCCTATATATATATTTAAAATACCCATGTAAAACTACAAAAATATTAAATAATCCAGGTACATATCATGTATATAATGTATAGTTTTGATTTATTGGTAAATTGAGGAGCAAGTTACTCTAAAGAAAATGAAAACCAAATATATTCAAGGTCTCTGTTTAATATGTACTGAAGATATAATATCTCTGGACTTTCGAGATATTTGCCTATCTACCATGTCAGTCAAACTCTTTCTGAAATTTACTATATATATTTGATTCTATTTTTTTCTACATTATCTATAAAGGAAATTTGAAGAAATTTTTATAATTAAATAAATGTTATTGAAATAAATTCATTTAGAAACATGTACCTCTACTCCATGGAATGAGATGAAGATTACATTCTTTCCACAAAAATATTTCTCTAATCTGGCTGTGGTACCCAGGGATCACTGTTCTGAAATTCTCAAAATTTGCAAAGTCATATTAGAGGTACAAGTTAGGAGTAAATAACTGTTCACTTTTACTATAGTTTGCACATTTTGAAATGTTTTTGTTGAGATCCTGGAGCAATAATTCTGAAAATAGAATTATTAATGAATTTTATAATAGGTGGTCAGTCACACTTTGTTTTATCTCCCATGCTTGCTGTGAAGCAAAATGCAATTATTTTGTTCAGTTTATTACAAAACATATATGATAAATGAAAACTATGACACCATATTTAACATATACAATTCATACTATTAATCATGTAAATACAGAAAAGTTGTATTATAACTGACTAAATAAACATTGAGAATATTTTGTTGTTCTATATGTAGTTTGATACAATGCTAGTTCAACATCTGTGAAGAGGCAACAGTGCAGAATATACTGAAATTAAGGTAATATTTCTGAAGGATTTCATTGTGTCAGAGACTTTCACATGGAAAACCTGAAATGTAACAAAAAAGGAAATTCTGTGAGACACAATGAAAGTAATTATCATCAAGATATTAAAAATTTTGATGGGTAAATTTATAATATGTAATAATGCACAGATTTACTATGTATTTAATATCATCATAGTGATGTTCAAATATTATATGATGTAGAGACTAATTCTGGTTTGAATTTCTATGTTTATATCATTGTATATAAATTATTTAGGACATTCTCATTGGAGTGATACAGAAATGAAAGTTCTCCTCTTTGGGTGTTCTGCATTTTGTTTATGAATTTCTGTGAGTCACACATACATTTGCTATCAGACGTACATTTTCTTAGGGCAGAGCCACATCTACCAGGTTCACCGTTAGTTCCCCAGGCATGATGCAATGTCTAAAATTAAAAAAATACAGTTAATATATAAGGTTGGGTTAACAAATTCAAATTTAGAACTAAGCTCCACTTTTATATCAAAGGTAGATCCATAATTTGATACTTAATTGATAAAATCTATGAAATGTCACTTTATCATATATACAGAATTGTATTTCCTCTAAAATCTGTAAAGTGTGGACTACCATGTGCTGTTTCTATAAAGCATGTAGTTTTGTGAACACTTTGAAAATTGAGTTAAATGAATTTAAATGTGTAATATATTTTCCCAGCCTTTGTCACATATTTTTCAAACTTTACATTTTCTCAGTTTTAGGTTCACAGAAAAAGGGTAAGATATACAGATTAATCATACAACCTTGGGATATCCAAATTCATAGTTCCTTATTGTCAAAATTCCCTAATAGCATAATGCATGTTACGTTTAGCTAACTTAGACTGGCACATCGTCATTTGTAAAATAATTCACTGAGTAGCTTCACATTAAGGTTCACTCTGTGTGTTATATACTGCATGGATTTGGAAAACTGTGTAATGCTGTATACCATCACTATAGTATCAGAGTATTTTCATCATCCTAGATCCTCTCTGTACATTAACTATTAATTCCTTTTTCTCAAGTCCCTTACAAAACTAATCTTTGATTTTCCCTGTTGTCTTCACATTTTTGCCTTTTCCAAAATGCCTTATATTTAGATTCATAGACTATGTTCCCAGTTTAGATTGTCTCCAATTGCTTAATATGAACTTGAAGTTTATCCATACCTTTCCATAATTTTTTATTTACTTTCTACACTAAATATTTCATTTTCTCAATATATTAAAATTTTTTTAGTTCTTCACCTACAGAAAGTCACCTTTATTGCTTGCAAGTTTTGTCAATTACAAATAAAGCTCCTATAAATATATATGCATAGGTTTTTTGTGTATATACATTTTCGGCTTCTTTTATAAATACTGCTGTAGTCAGAGTTTATAAGGGAAACGATTTAATATGGGGCACATAATTTATAGGATTATTTTATAATATTCAATGGTAGAGTCAAGTCAAAAGAGTATGGGAGATCTGTTCACACACTAGAGACTCAAAGAATCCAGCTAAGCATTCTGGATCCCACAGCAATGTTATGCATGAGACCAGATGAAAATCTAGAGCCTACAGCAATGTCTCATGTAAGTCTTTATCAATGACCTGCACTGGGAAGGCCCAAAGGTCAGTGGTAGAAGTTAGAAATTCTGTGGTAGCTAGATGAAAGATTTGTGCCAGTAGGCTGAGTGATCTACACTGGAGCCAGGAAGTGATGCTCAAGGTAGATACTGAAAATCCCTGAAAAGAATCACAGCCTTCTTCAGTGACAGCAAGGACTGAAGCTCCTCTGACTATGAAAACAGCTGAGTTTCTATCAGGAGAGCCAGCATGACAAGCTTCTCCAAGGGAATCAACAGCACATGCTGTTGAATATTTAAGTTTTTTTGTGCTGTTGGCAACATTTGCGTGTGTGTGTGTGGGGGGGTTTCCACACCCAGCAGCATTCTGATTCAGTTCAGCTGAGTATTACGTGTTGACCATTAGTTAATTCACCACAAACACCAAAGGGGACAATTGCTGGTTATGTTTAGACATTTAAGATACTGCCAAACTTTTCCCAAAATGATTGCCCCAGTTTGCATTCCCACCAATAAAGAATGAGACTTCCTCTTTCTCCATAGCGACACTAGCATTGATGTTTTTAGAGAGCTACATTTTGGCTGTTCTAATTGGTATTTACTGGAAGACAACTGGTATGTTAATTTGCATTTCCTTGATTAAATATAATGTGCAAAATTTTGTTATATGCCAATTACCATCTGGATATCTTCTTTGGTAAGAATTTTGCCAATTCAATAATTATTTGTTTTCTTTGGTTGAACATTAACAAGTCTTTATGTATTTCAGTTTAAAATCCCATCAAGATCCCCCTACACCATGGGAAGGACAACCAGCATGAGAAACACTTGAGTCTTGCCAGCCAGTTTGGATAGAGGAACCCAGGGCCTGACCATCCTTCTACATGGTGAGAAGGGCAGCCAGTGTGTGAAGCACATGGGAGCCAACATCCAGCTAAAACAGAGGATCCCAGGACCAGACCCATCCCCCTGTAACACAGGAGTGGCAGCCAGCATGGGGAGTACCTGGGACCTGGCAACCTGCTGTATCAAAGGAACTCAGAAAATACCAAGATGAAGAAGCAAAATGAAATCTCAGACCACTAGCTCACCCAGAACAAGACCAGGAGACACCAACATAGAAGAAATAGGAAGTCACACACCTGAAATTTCTGAAATAAATTTCTGAAGTAAAGACACAACTCCAGAAGTTTATAGAGGAAATCAAATCAGAAATAATCTCTCAGGTAAAAAAAAGAAATGATGACCATAATGAAAGACTTGCTCAACATATATAAAGAAGACATAAATAAAAACAGAAGAGCACAGAAAAATGATGGAAACCTTGAACAATACAGGAAAGACCTCAAATGCACAAAACAGATACAAAGAGGTATCCAAGAAATGAAAAATTCCACTGAAAGCTGACAAAAGCATTTGAACAAGACTAAAGATAGACTTTAAAACCTTGAGGGCATCATTGCAGCTACCAACCATGAAAAGAGAAATATCTTAAGAATAACATGTGTAGGCAACGTATTGTATCACTGGTGTAAGAACCCGAGCATGGGAATATAAACTAAGAGACATGAAGGAAATCTGTTCTAAAACAAAGAACAGATGGGAAGAGGGAAACGAGAAAAGAGACAAAAATGTATGTATGCATATATGAATATACATATATGCAGGAGGGCTAACATGGTTCTACTATTGTATTATATCACTTAATGCTAAGGAATAATCAATGACGGGTTATTTGATCAATCTTGTATGTCTGTATGTGTTATCCTGAACACACACTTCGAAGATATCAATATGCAAAGCAGCAACTATTGGTAGTTTTTTTTGTTGTTGTTGTTATTGTTGTTGTTTGCCTGTTTTGTTTTTTGTCTTTGGATTTTTGGTTTTTGTGATTTTTCTGTTGTTGAGAGGATTAATTGTCTGACTAATTTTGCATGTCTGTATATGGGTTCATATATTTACACTTCGAAGATATCAATGGATAAAGCAATAACCACTGTTGAGAGCATGTCACCTTGTCTATAGATTAGTTATGATTGTACTATTTTTTATGCTAATTGGTGTCTGTTTGTTAATATGTTTTTGTACTTTTATTTAAAAAAAAAAAAGAATAACAAGGAACCAGAAGATAACAATTCAACAGCTGCAAGATAATGCAAAGAAGAACAATATAACACTGATAGGTGTCAACAAAAAAGGAGAAGTAAACACAAACAACACAAAAGACTACTTTCAGAAGTAGTAGCAGGAAATTCCCTAAGCATGGGAAAGGAATGTTATGTACAGAAAAGTGAACCTTATATAACTCCAGTTAGTTATACTCAAAATAAACCTGCAACCAGACATATAATATTCAAGATCCCAGAAATTCAGGATAAGAGCAGAATATTAAAAGCTGTTAGAGAAAAGAAAGAGATCGTCCATAAAGGAAAGTCGAACAGAATCACAGCAGACTTGTCAACTCAAAGAATCAGTCAAGAAGAGCTTGGAGTGAAATATTTGAATTCTTCAAAGGAAAAAAAAAAAACTTCTGACACAGGCTGACGTACCCTGCAAAACTACCTTTCTACAAAAAGTACTCCAAGATATCGTAGAAAGAGATAAAAATGACCACGATTCCAAGAATAACAACAAAAAGAAATCACCAAGCAGGGCAAGCAATTAAACAGAGGGTGAAAGTAGGGAACTAACAGCTGGAAAATACTGAGGCCAAGATAAGCCAATACATATCAGTTATAACCATCATGTAAATGGCCTCAATTCACCAATTAAAGAAACAGACTGTCAGAGTGGATCAAGAAACAAAGTCCAAAATATACTGCATGCAAGAAACACATTTAATTCGAAGGGAAATACACAGATTCAAAAGAAAAGGATGGAAAACAGTACTCTACGTGACAGGAACCCAGAAAAAACAAGGGTAGTTATCGTATTTGCAGAAAAAGTGAACTTTAAACTAAGAATGATTGAATGAGATAAAGAATGTCACTGCATACTTATTAGGGGAAAACTTCAAGAGGAAGACATAGCAATCATAAACATGTATGCTCCAAGTACAGGATCACCCAACTATATAAGGCAAATTTTAATGGATATGAAAAACCAAATAGCCACTAACACTGTTGTAATGGGGTACCTTAACACCCCACTGACACAAAAATATAGATGGACTAGACAAAAATTGGCAACAGCAGAACTGAATCAAACTTGTGGATAAATGGACTTAGAATTCTACAGAGTAGTCCATCTAATCATGTCACAATACACATTCTTCTCAGCTGCACATAGGGCATTCTCTAAAATAAACCACATACTAGTCCACACAACATGCTTAAGTAAATGCAAAGGGATTGAAGTTATCTCATGCATGTTATCTGGCCATAGTGCAATGAAATTAGAAATTAATGAAAAAAGGAAGCACAAAAACTCCATAAGCGAATGGGAATTAAATAACACCCTCCTGAACAACCAACAGGTCCCAGATGAAATTGAAGAACAAAGTAAACAGTATCTACAATCAAATAAAAAGAGAAATACAAATTACCAGAATCTGTGTGATGTAATGAAATCAGTCCTCAAAGGGAAATTCATAGTGTGGTAAACTCACACATCAAGAAAACAAAAGGAGAACAAATAAATAAACTAATGCTGCATTTCAACCTTCTAGAAACAGAAGAGCAGGTCAAGCACAAAGCCCAAAGAAAGAAAGAAATTATAAAGATCAGAGCAGTAATTAAAACAACTGAGATGAAGAAAACAATACAAAGAATTAAAGAATCAAAGAGTTTGCTTTTAAAGCATAAATAAAATTGATATAGCCCCAGTCAACCTTATCAAAAAAGGAAAGAAAAAAACTCAAATACATGTAATAAGGAATGAAAAGGGTGAAATCACTATAGATTTTATAGAAATTAAGAGGATGATCAATACCTACTTTAAAATTTTCTACTCTTATAGGATGGAAAACAGAAGAAACAAACAGCTTCCTAAATACACATGGACTACTAAATCCAAATGAGGAAGATATAAAAATTCTCAATAACCCAATATCAGTCAATGAAATTGACAATGTAACTAAAAACTTACCAACAAAGAAAAGCCCAGGTCCTGATGGATTCACTGCTGAACTCTATGGGAAATTTAGAAAAGATTTTATGGCAATACTCTTCAAAGTCTTCAATGAAATTGAAAAGGAAGGAATTCTCCCTAATTGATTTCTGGAGACAAACATTATACTGATATCAAAACCAGAGAAAGCATTTTAAATAGGAGTGATCTTAGTGGACATCCTTGTTCCTGATTTTAGAGTTCCTGATTTTAAAGCTTTCAGGTTTTTTTCATTCAGTCTGATGTTGGCTGTTGGTTTGTTATAGATGGCTTTAATCAGATTGAGGTAAAGACCAACTATCCCAATTTTAGCGTTTTTATCTTCAATGAATGTTGGACTTTGTCAAAAGCTTTTCCTTGTCTATTGAGATGGTCATGTGGTTCTTGTCTTTGGCTCTTTTGATATGGATATTACATTTATTGATTTGCATATATTGAACCATCCCTGCCTCCCTGGGATATATCCTGCTTGGTCATGATGTATAATCTTCTTGTTTGCTAGTATCCTATTGAATGTTTTTGCATCTTTGTTCAGGGAGATTGACCTGTAGTTCTCTTTTTTGGTTAGGTCATTCTCTGGTACACACACACACACACACACACACACACACACACACACACACGATAGCTAAGATAAGTTTATTAAAAGGAACAGCTAATGTACTAATTTTTTCCTCTTTGACCAATTTTACATGCTTATGTCTAGTAATCAGAGCAACTGCTTTGAAAATAACAATATGCAATAAAACAACCTTTGTTGAACTTTTATCATCTTGATCTTTGAAATTATGCATCATCTCTAGTTTTTACTTCTCTTTCTTTCCTCTAGGCTGTTTATTGCCTCATTTCTTGGCACTATCTTTTGTAGACCAGAAATGTAGTGTTTAATTAAACCAGCTTATGAATTATTAATTTCATATTTCACTACTTTGGTGTTGTATATTTTTTCTCCTTTGCTATTTTTCTAAGCATTTTAAGGTTTTGAATTTTAAGGTGTATGATATACTTTGAATATATATATTTGATACCAGTGGTTTCAACACCATTTAGTAGGAATACAAACACACACACACACACACACACACACACACACACACACACACACACATATATATAATATAGTCTGCCCCACTATATTAACTTGACTTCTTTGCTGACTGTATTTATCAAGGTGTATTACAGGTACAGTGGAGCTCTCTATTCACATTCCATTGATCCATTTGTCTTTTTAATTAAAACAATATTTTCTTGATTACTGTAGTTTCATAAGAATTCTACAAACTTAGCAATGTAAATCCTCTAAATTTTTTCTTCAATATAGTACATTTTTGCCTCTTCACATAAGCTTTAGAATACATTTATCATTATTCACAAAATAACTTGCTGGGATTTTAATTGGCATTATACTTAATGAATAAGGTGAGACGATCTGACATTTTGTTAACATTAAAACAAAATGTAGCATTTGTCCATTTGTTTTTTTAAAAATTTCTTTCATTAGAGCCTCCTGTCTTCCCTTACGAATACCCTGTGAATCTTATAGGTATTTCACTGGAATGATTAATAGGTACAGCAATGGATTATTTACTTGTTCTGTGCCATCATCTAGAATATGACTTTTAAAATTGGTCTTCTCTCCTATAGCCTTGACAAAACCACTTTATAGCACTAGGAATTTTTCTAATTTAGTCTCTTGGGCTGGGGATATAGCTCAGTTGAATAAGCGCTTGTATGGCAAGTGGAAGGTCCTGAGTTCGATCCCCGGTACCACAAAAAAAAGAAAAAAAAAATCAGCTTCAATCTAATTTAGTCTCTTGAATGTCATACATAGACAATTCTGCAGCAAATATACATTTATTTATTTCTTCCCAAGGTATACACATTATATTTACTTTTCTTGTCTTATTACATTAGCTAGGGTATCCAGTAACATGTTTTCAAGGACTAGGAAGAAATGGCATCTCTGCCCTGTTCCTGATTTTAATGAGAAAGCTGTCATTTATTATCAGTAAGTATGATGCTAGCTGTAAGTTCTTACATATTTTACTGATCCAATTGAAGGTATTAAATTATATTTCTAGGTTTCTAAGAGTTTTTATTAGAATATATGATGCATTTTTGGATGCCTTTTTGCATCTATTATTGTGATCATTTGAGTTTTCTTTCTTTAGTTTATGGGTTTTATTGACCTTTTTAAAGATTTTTATTATTTTCTAATTTTAATTTCTTCATTTCCAAATTCTCATTATTTCTTGGATTGCTGCTTGCTTTAGATTTAATTTCTTTTTTATCATTCTTACTTTGAATTTAATTTTCTCTTTTTTTAATATCTTAAGTTAGAAAATTAGATAATTGTTAGATCTTTCTTGTTTTCTAAAATATTCATTGAATTCTATAAATTTTTCTTCAATCATTTCTTTCTCTGCATAGCATCAATTTAAAACTGCTTTCATTTCCTTTTAGCTTAAAGTAATTATAAAACTCTTGAAATTTTTTGTCATATGTGTCACTAAATGTGTTGTGTATAATCAAACATACTTTGAGAAATTTATAAATCTCTTTTAATGATTTGTAGTTTAAGTCATTATGGTCTGGCAATATTCCTTTTATAATTTCAATTATTTCAGATATAATATGATGTGTCTCACAGCACATACTATCTCAGTCTTAGTGAATATTTCTATGTGAGTTTGAGAAAGATACTGCTTTTGAATGAAGTAGTTTATGAATTTCAATTTTATCTACTGTATACATGGTATAATTGATTTCAACTGTTTTCTTATTGATTTTCTGTTTGCTCAATTTGTACATTTATGATAGAGAGATGTTCAAATCTCTATCTGTGGTACTAAATCCATTTATTTTTCCTTGTTCTTCATTACTTTTTTTAATCTTACCGAGTTTTGTGCTCTGTTTTTGCAAATATATTAAATATTGTTCTATTTTAGAGAATTGACTACTTTATTACTACACAATACCCTTCTTTATTCATGATATTTTTCTTGCTTTGAAGTCTGGTACTTCTGGATTTAATATAACTATTCCTTCTTTCTTTTACTTAGTGTTAATATGGTTTATTTTTCCCTATTAATTTAATTTTATGTATATCCTCACATATAGGTGAGTTTCTTAGGATTTTTGGTTGAGCCTATCTTGTGTGTCGTCTGCCTCAATCTCATAATTGGTTCATTTAACCCACTGACATTTAACGTGCTCATTATGATAATTAGGTCAATATTTTATTCACTTACTGTTTTTATTTTTATCATTGTTTTCTCTTCTCAGTTTTATATTTCATTTTTTCTTTTCTTTTATGATTTAAATTGATATTTTTACACAATTACATTTCTTTTTCATATTTATTATTTAATTCTTTTCATTTTTTTAGTTACTACCTTAGAGTTATATATATGCATATATATGGGTGTGTATGTGTGCATGTGCGTATATGTGTGTGTATGTTTAGATGGGAGCCCACTTTGTGATATCACTGTACCCTTTAAAAAGTAGTGCAAGAAGTTTATATTTATGGTCTTAAATCATCCTACTATCATTGTGTCATTTCTATCATTTGTTCCACTGAGAATTTATACAAAAGGCATAGTCTTTTCATATTTTGTCCTGATGTTTTTTCAGCCTTTGTTCTATTTGATTTCCAATGTTTGAAGTGTCCAGTGTTGCATCCTCAAACTTACAAATTTTGTCCTCAGGTATTTCCAATCCACTAATAAGCCCATGTAAAATATATTTCCTGCTGGTGGGGTTTTTTTCATTCTGTATCATCCCGTTTTTATTCCTTTTAAAGTTTTCCATCCTCTTTATACTCCCCATCTTGTATAATGTTGCACATCGTCTACTTAATTATTACAGTAATGAGAAATGTTGAAGGTATTTTGTATTCTTGGACTTAGAATTCTTCCACATCTGGTTCTAATTCTTGATCTGCTATTTCAAACTGTCTCTGTGTGTCCTTTGGATATGTTTTATGAGTTTTTGTTGACAGTAAGACATTAAATACTAGGAAAAAGAAGTGCTGCAAATAGGCTTTCTTAGTGCAATCGTAAGATACAGGGGAAAAGGAGGCATCCTTGTGTCACAAATTATTCACAGTTTTTTCTCCTCCCTTAGGTGGGACAAGATGGTAGAGTGGGCTGCAGATGAGTATTTCCCTCTTCCACTCTAGAAACTAGAATTAAGAAGTGTTGTTTATTTCCCTTCTCGCAGAATATTTAGGGTCCAATACAATTTTAGTAGTTTAGGCTCTACTAGACTAGCAGGGCTTATTAGAAACAAATATTCCGGCCTGCTTCAAAATGTTTCATTTTCCCTTCTACTTACTGGTAGCAGGTTTTGCACTGACATTTACTGTGGTACCCTGATCCAAGCCATGGAGCTTCCAAGTCTCAGAGTTATCCATACTGAGCCTCCTGCAATTCATCAGCTATAATCAGAATATCTTCCCTGATCCTGTTACTGGCTTATACAGTGTTTCATGTGCATGTGTGCCTACTTCCATCTTGATAACACGGTTTATTCTGTGCCTTTGTTTATCTATGTTCCTTGTATTTTTAATTTTTCTGTCTGCTCAGGTTTCTACTTATTGTTAGAATGGAATGGTAACTTGTCATCTCTGTACATGCAGAGCAGTAAATCAGAAATGTGTCAAACATATATTTGCTCTTGCTTTAGATGGTCTTTCTGTTCTGAGCCTACTGTGTCTCAGATTTATACATGATGATGCAGCAATAGTTGTTTTATTTTTGCTATTGTTGTTTGACAAAAACAGAGTGTCTTAGTGAATTCTTGAATGAGTTATAAGCAGAAATTTGATTAACTGTTCAGAAAAACATGGATTCTGTTCTATTTTGCTCTTTGAAGCCAATGATGTTTTAGTTTTTGCTTTTATTTTTTCAGTGTAAAAAAGGTTGTTGCTCCTTTGTGTTGAGTAACTGATGCATTGAAGGTTACTAGCAATAGATTTCTTTTGTAGAATGAAAACTTACCCCCTGAGGAATAGATTCTTGCACTATCCAATTATTCATGTTATGGCATTAGTGAACAATTCATTCACTAGCAGCACTACAGCATAGGTCCATGTAGTAGCATTCCCTAGTAAAGCTTTTTGGTTGTTTGGAAATATTCTTATAGGTTCCAGATAAATAAGATTGGGTTCTATTTGGAGGTTAAAAATAGAAGTTATAGACTCTCAAGCTCATTCCCTTCATGTCATTCTATGATAAATTAGTTTGTTACAAAGCCAGTAGTCCTCCGATGGCAAATATAAATCCCTCCATAGATATATCTGAACCATGAATCTACTGCTTCCAAATAAATGTTTGCTTTGAAACTCAGCCTCAATGTAGATGCATTCATATATGAAAAGCAATTTGGATATTTGCAAGGTTTAAAAATAAATATAAAAATCTGACCAGTCCTGTTTTAAAGGATATTCATTGATTTTACTAGTGGATGAAATCTCCCACTCTCATTTTATAAGTATGGCAGCCAGAATTAATCAACATACTTAAAATTGGATTCAGTATTTAACTTGAATTTCCTTTATCCTAATGACACTTTAGCAACAATGGTATTGTATCATGTTAAAAACAAAATTTATAAATGTTTGAGCAATGATTATTGACTTTAATGAGGTTCAGGTCTCTAGTACATAATAAATTGCCAAAGTTGGATTAAAAGGCATATAAATCTATAAATAAAAATGAAATATATTGGTTATGCCAATTTTCTGTTGTCCAGGCAGGCAGTACCTTGAGTGTGGAATGAGAACAATTCACATTTGTAGCATAGTTCCAATATACTAGCCATGTAACTTCTAATGTACTTTGTAAGAATTAAAGACTCTAAACCGCCTTGCATACTGTTTTCATATTTAGTTTTAAAAATTGTAGTTATACAGATGATGGCCCATTTCAACATTCAATTTTCTCCTCCCTCATCTCCATTGTGAAGGTAACATTAGGTAGGACAGCATCGAGAGCTAATTCCCTTCTATGTTCTCTATAATTTGCATTTCCTCAATCGTCTTTGTATTAACAGAAGTGAAGATAACTATATTGTGCAGCATCCAGTGCTAATTCCCTACTGTCTTCTCTATAGTTTGGTATTTCCTTTAATGTTTGTGTGATAACTAATGTGAAGATCACATTATGCAATACAGCATCCATCCAGTGCTAATTCCCTACTATGTTCTGTATAACTATGTATTTTTTATATTGTCTATGGCTTATTCTGGTTCATATGTCTCCATTCTTTTGTCTTTAAAATAAAAAAATAAAAATTGTAGTTATTATTATTTCCAATGATTTGAGCCACTCCCCTTCAATTTAGCCATAATGAGATCAGCAAAAAAGTGCTAAGGTACTGTGTATTTTCTCTTGCACTGTGGAGGGATTTTCACTAAAAATAATGCCTAAGAAGTGTAAAGCTCTGCACTTGCTTTTAGAAACTATAGAATGCAGTCATAGCACAAGTAAATATGTGTACAGCAAGCAGCACAGGAATCCACTAACATGAGAATTAAGAGAAAAGGCTACATTGTGGAGAACTATAGAGAAAGAGAATTATAATAGCGAGTATGAAAATTTTTATCTTATCTCACTTTAAAACTAAGATAAATAGAGCTGGATTATAAATGCTCAACATACAAAAGTGGAGACAGAACCTCAAAAACACTATCTGGTCCAAAGCCGCTCAGTTACTGAAAGGTATAGTAAAATTTGGAATATAGGAAACCTGACACAAGAGTTTATGCCCCTAGTTTCAACAAAATAGAAATTTTTGGTTATGTATTCTTATGTGATAATGAAAATATCAGTCTAATCTATGTACATCAGAAAGCTAGAGCAAAGTAACAACTGTAGAATCAGCATGTGTTACTGTGAAAGCCGTGAAAATGTTTTTCCACTTACCAAGGAAGTTTCTGATTAGGATATTCGGTACGTAACATGCAGAAAACAGATATTATGAGAACACTTTGGATTTCAGAAAGTTAAAAAGGTAGTTACAGCATTATCCAAAAATATGCACTCTAAATCACGCTTTTCAGAAATTTTGACCACAAACATATAGAAATACTTTGCAAGTCTGAGCATTTAAAATTAAATTTACATAAACACAAAATTGTATGTATAGCAATTAACAAGTTTTCTTGTGATGTTTTGATTCACATGTACATTATGTAATTGGGCTGAAAACATCTATGTACTGAAACAGTTATTTATCACTCCATTACAGAGAAAGATTCAAAATTCTTCCACTTTTAGAGGTATACAGGAGAGAGCTGTCCCTAGTCATCTCCTGTGCCATAGATATCAGAATTAATTGGCATTTGTTTTGATTGTTATTGAAAGTGTTCCTGCAAGAATTGATTGCACTGTAAAAGAAGATCACTGCTTCTGCCTTGTGCCATCAAATGGAAAAGGAACTCCTAAAAACATCCTAGTGTGTCTTCATCCTTCTTACATACTGGGTGCAGCACAGTGTGACATCTGGCTCTTCAAAGTAAATGATCATGCGAGGTAAATAGTTTGAATTGATGCACAACATAAAGACAGCCAGGGCAGCACAACTAAGGACACTCATGAAAAAAGACTTCATGAAATTGCTTCATGAAATATATTTTTAAAATTTATTCTAAAAATAAAAGAAGGAAAACATATTAATAGGCAGACATCCATCTACAAAATAGCATGAGAAAAACACAAGCAATACAGAGTTACAGACAAAGTTGTAGGAAATTATCAATGGTTATTGAAGACCCAATCCAAAAATGGGCATCTGAGATGAACACACACTTCTCAGATGAAGAAATACAAATGGCCAACAAATACTTGAGAAAATGTTCATCATTAGTCATTCGAGAAATTCAAATTAAAACAACATTGAGATTTCAGCTCACCCGAGTAAGAATGGCTATCATTAAGAAATCAACCCATAACAAATGCTGGTGAGGCTGTGGAGAAATAGGAACCATCCTCCACCACTGCTGGGAACGCAGACTGGTGAAATCACTGTGGGAATAAGTTTGGAGATTCCTCAGGAAACTAGGTCTGGAGGTCCCATTCAACACAGCCATACCCCATCTGGGTATTTTCCCAGAAGATCTGAAAACATCATATCACAATGACCTGTGTGCACCCACGTTTATAGCATGAAATATATTTTAAATTTAAATATCTATTGTATTTTTGACTATAACTTTCACATAAAATTTTCATTTAAGACTGTCAATACAGTATTTCTGACTATGCAATCATTTTTGGTGTTTTCGGAATGATAAATGATCTGAGTGAGTGGTGGACAGAATATTCTTTTATATCATTTTAGATTTCTTACTAATATACAACAGTGGGTTGTATTCACATAAATGATATAGATGTGGAAAATTCATGCTGAATTTTTCAAAGAAATGGTGACTTTGAATTATACTCTGCCTTCCCTCCGGATTTTTATAGAACCTCATATAATCTGGGAATATTAATCATATAACAGTTTCAGCTTTGTGATCTATGTATTACTGACTTCATTGAGTTGATGTTCAAGGGAGAAAGCTCTGAACTTAGTTTCATATACATAAGTGAAACATATACCTTAAATATGATAAAATACACATTTACTCCTATATATAGAGAGAGAAAGATTGTGTACCAGATGCAGAATTATCTCATATATTCTTCTTATCATTTTTAATGTAGTGTTATCAGGTTTCTTAATGGTTTATTCATGCCTACAGTTTTATATTATCATATACTCTTGGATTTTAAAGTGATAAAACTTAAAATTAATAAAGTTTCCTTAGAGTTCTGCATGTAGCACCTGTTATTTTTGGCACTGGGATGGAGTTCGTATTTTCTGTAAGTTTTAAAACCGAACTAGATATGCACATCTGGTCATGTAAGATACTTCATAGACAAAATAATGGTGGTTCCAATAGGATGGCTAATTCCCCACCCACATTAATCAAGGAAATTCTCTCCTCTTATTGTGTCACATTATATTTGTCAGAGGGAAGTAAATTTAGGATATTTTCAGAGCAGATTTATTCTTAGTTTTAGAATTTTAATGACTATATTAGACTGTCTGATTCTTAAAGCCGAAGGTAAATATAAAAATCTAACATACAGGCCAGTGCAAATATAAGGTATAAGCAGAAGTCAAAAGTCTAAGTTAACTAAATTATAACTATAACTATATCTATATTAAAAGGTTAGTTTTTATATAATAATCATAATGTTATTAATTGCGAGGTTGATTTCTTTCCTTTGAAGAATTTTTCCCTCCTTGGTTTCATGCTACTTTCATTAATGAAGGAAGACTTTATCAATGCCTTTTAAAGAAACTTTCTTCAAAACCAACATCTTGAAATTTAAAACTTACTTAATCAAAATATTCCACTTTAGAAGTAATGCCAACTCATGTTACTATAAGTCTAATGTTTCTAGAGGAATTGGATTTAATATTCCCTTTGAGTCTGATTTTTCAAAATCAGTTAATTCTTAATTCTATCTTCAGTTCTTCTGGGTCATTGATTCTTTTCCTCATTAAGTTCTTTTAATCACTTGACATCTCAAAAAAGGACAATTCAAGTTTCTTTAAAAAAGTTTCCTATGGAAAAAATAACAAATATCAATGAAACCACCAAATATGTATTTACATTAGTGCTTTTCTCCTGAATTTTTAGAACATGAACTGTACATCAGACTAAACAGAGAAGCAACTCTTATTCCTTCTTAATATATCTTTTCCAAATTCACTAGGATATTTAATGACACCTGCAACCCTAAAAAGTATTAAATGCAATGTTAACTTTCAATTACGTCCTGGGTTGGGGATATAACTCAGTGGCACAAGCACCTTCCTGGCAACCTCAAGGTCCGGAGTTCAATTCCCAGTACCAAAAAAAGAAAAAAAAATCCATCATGTCCTGTGATAAGGCTATAAGTTTTCAAAGCACTGTAACAAACTAGAAAAGCTATTTTCTATTCTGTCAAGCGTATGAATAACTACTTTCTGAAATGGTTGTGGACATTTACTTAATTTAGCTTTGTGTCTGTATAAATATTTGCTACCATTTATAATGAGTCTACTTTTATTCTTATTATTTTATAGATTTCTCCAAAATAATATTGTCTTATAAAGTTGTTTCCAGAGCCTGAGACAGTGCTTCAATTCTGGTAGATTTATTTCTATAATCTTGAGATTCAAAAGCTATCAGAGACTCAGGGTCAAATGATTATTGATTAGGCTTAGGGATTAAGTCAGTAGTTGTTGGTGCAGAACATTCATCTATTCAATGATTAATTCTTTCATCACTTTGAATATCCTCTATGAATGAAGAAAGTAATTTACATGTCCACATGATATTATGGAGTTTATGATGTCAGGCCAGTGACATTAAGAATCTTGAACAACCAAAATGACATTTCTCACACAGCTGTTCTTTTTCATGCTTTCTCTCCTTGCTCACTTAATGTTTTCTTATACTGCTATATCATAAAAAGCTGGAAATTTACTCCTTGGGAACCTATTCCCTTCATAATGATAATGTTATTATCAATTATTCTCTTTCCCCTGACCCTGTCTTACTAAAACCTCTACTAAAACTTTGCTTTCATATGGTTTTATATTCTCATCAATTCTTATCACAAAGTAGCTTTACATTGACCCTCTTCTGCCAATTTCAGTAAAAATTCTTTGAAGGTGGCATATTTTTCAAATTCAATTTACTTTCAGTGTTTGGCACCATACAAGGGTACAGCAGGACAGAGATTTGGGGAGAAGCAGCCAAGTGCTTAGTAGGCATGAGGAATACTACCTCAGCTCATCACCTGAGAATGCTTCTTCTCAAGGTCAGGTAACTCCATCTGTCTTGAAGAATGAGGATACTCTTGCACTTGTCTAAGTCGTTGCTCTGCTTCAGTGTCACTTACTCTATCTTCTGCAGGATGTCAGTGGTAAATTGCTCTTCCCAATATATTATTCTCTCAAAGATTCTTCTAAAAACGAATCCAGAGGAGGATGTGTAGATACTTCTAGCTAGGAACACAACTTTGAGTGGGAGTAATAATATGTTAACACGCTAAAGTGTATATAAACTTCGGCAAGCGATACATCTTTAGCAAATAATACATTTTCAATTTAGAGGAGTCAGCAGTGACAAATTAGTGTGAAATATATTCTTGAGCCATCATACCAATTCAGCCCCCATGATTTTTTTTATCAAAGTACATAATTGTGTTGAGCAACTTTAAGATAGTGTGATTATGGATTTATGTAAATTATTCTATATAATCCTAGAGCAAGGCTGTAAGAAGCATATTATCTCAAGTTTCCAGAAGAAGAAATCAACATCAAAGAGATTAAAAATTTACCTGAGGCAACACACCAAGGAAGGGGCTGATATTACAACATAGATTTACTTGACTTCAACTCTGCGGTTTTTCTCCACTGATTTGCATGTTTACCATATTCAGATGCTTTTTTGTTAAAGATATGGGCTAGGCAACACTCTAGAAATAAAAGGGATATTTATATTTTTATTATTATTTAGTTAATGTTGTTATTATTTATTATAAAATATAAGTATAATAAAGTTTACTCCCAAATTTTGACATACTCCACAGGTATATGTGTACAAAAGAAAGCAAATAAATAAAATTATAATCTTATAAAGTAGTGATTCTTAACCATCACTAGGTATTTCAATCTTGTAAGCTTTGAAAACTCAGATGCTCAGGGCCATAACATGTGTTCTGATTTCATAAGTATGAACTCTGTAGTACATAGAAAAGTTAATTAGCATGCACACATGTGTATGTTATGATTGTGAAAAAACATTTTTAAAAGATTATAATAAGCTCTATTCAAGAGTAGTTTTTCAAAATGTTGATTAATTGATTGTAAAGTACCGTAAACATGAACACTAAATGTGCAGCCTCCCTACCGTTTGAAAGTTCAGACAGTGTAAACTAGGATATTCTGAAATAACAAACAACATTCAAGCAGTTAAACACAATAGTTTATTTTTTATAGCCGAGGAACTACCTAAGATTCCCAGTAGCTATTTAGGGCTGCAGCAAAGACTGAATGATCCTAATTACTTCTCTCTTATGGTCCTCCAGTGACCGTGACAATTGAAGTCACACAGGGAGCTCAGCTCCGCTCTTTGTCCGAAGTTAAACACACCATTCACAGTCTACTGCTGGACTTTTCAGAAATTCTCACATAACTTCGGAGAGATCAGGAAATGTAGGGAAACACACGACCTAGGTGGTTGATGGTACTGCTTCTGTCATAACTCAACCCATGGCACAGTTTTACCTGCATTTAGTTAGATGATAGACAGACCTACAAACAGGTGGATAGGAACTGGCTGATGGAAGGGTGTGGAGAGCAACATATGCAGTACATATTAACCGAAAAAGATGGTGCTCTTGTTGACCTGAAAGCTTAGGTTGTCAAAGCAAAGTATATTTCTTTGTTCATTTTGTGCTCCTTACTCAATGAACTGGTAATATTTTGGTACCAGGAAACAGGGAAATAGATATTTTTCAAAAGGATCTATATGTAGT
Source organism: Dinomys branickii (assembly GCA_004027595.1). Lineage (NCBI taxonomy): Eukaryota > Metazoa > Chordata > Mammalia > Rodentia > Dinomyidae > Dinomys > Dinomys branickii. The sequence continues at coordinate 211,207 of PVLD010001129.1, forward strand.
ATATACAAGTACCAAATCCTCGTGAGGAATGTCATCATTATGTACTGCAAATGTATGCTAATAAAAAATAAAAATTAACAACAATCCTGCTTGGTATATTAGGGTTGTATCTGTATGGGTGAAAGTATAGCACACATTTTGCTATTAAGCTTGGATACACAGCCAAACAAACACAAGGTGGGTTACATGCCAAAAATGGTGTAGGTCAGCACGTAGGAATGGAATATTGGACATAATCCTCACATGACTCTTACTGATTGAAAGATACATGAGTTGGAGTTTGGATGACCTATTTAGTTTCCCTTCCTTGAAAATAAAAATCTTATGATGAAGTGCTGCCTAATGTATGACGAATTTTTAATCTTCCATTCCTGGTGCATATATAGTGAAACATAGAAACTCAAGATTAATTTAGAGACTCTGTTATTAGGATAAAATTTAAACATTCTCCCTATTTTTTGTCATACTCATTATATTTAGTAGTAATTGTTTATACATTTTACTAATAATTATAGATGGACAATCCTTAGCCAGCCTATGGAAAGGCATCATTTTGATCAACAAGCATAAGTATATATTGTTTTGGGTCTCAGATGCTCAAAATCAGAAATTTTATAGTGGTACTTTGTTTTATCTCCAAAATTCTCTGTATTTTAGGGAATGCTCTATTATAAAGATTGCTTTCTCTGCAGAATCTTACCTCATATCCATTACTCATTTTATTTATCTTCATTTTCTATACAAATTCTAATTTCCTATCAACCTAATTCTTAAGCAATTATTCAATTCAGAACAGTATAAAGTTATGCAAAACTGAGCCAGAACATGAAGCCAGTGAACTTTTCACCTTAATAGCTGGCAATCAATTAATGAAGAAGACTTATTTGATCATAGTAATAGAAGGTAAATGTCATGTACAGAGCCATGGAGGCTGAGACAAATTATTTGATAGAATTTATTAAGTAATTGGAAAGCACTGTAGCATTTAAACTGATCCATAAAACGTGGTGTGGTGTTTTCCTATGGAAGTCTGGCCAAGAATAATCAGTAAGGAAGTAACAATGTAAGTAGTTTTGTAAATATGGAGGAATGTGTAGAGTCTTGGAGAGATTAAATGATCCAGTGTAGTTCAACCAAGCCAGCATGATCAGGAAAGTAGATGTTATTGCTTTGTCAGGGGTGATCTACAATTTTGTTCTGAAAGTGCTAGCTCTTTGGATGAACAATCAAAGATGCCAGGTCACGGTTGATCTAATTATGCCCATGTTTGAGGAAGGAAGTTAAATATGGAAAAGATGTTCAACAAGGAAACAGCGGAGAGTTTATTGAAGTATCTTGTGTAAAGTAACGAGACATGAAACAAGCCAGTAACATGAAGGACAGTGGATGAATTCCATAGACATGCATGGTAGAAACCTTATCTATTTTCCATGGGGAGCAAAAAAATAGATTTTGAGCTTACATATGGTTGAGTATGAATTATCAGTGCTTTTATCAGAGGGAAGAAAGATGAAACAAACTAATCTGAATATGAATACAATTAATTAAATGTCTTATATTTCAGAGTATAGGTTTGTGAGGGAAAATTGGCATATTAGCCTGGACTTCCCTTACTCTGGTGAGCCATTTTCATTGCAACTTAACTGAGCAGGTTGTAATGAATATTCAGTACATGTTTGAAGTCAGATCTTTTTTTAACCTCAACACAAATTCCTCTGATCTCTTACCTTCCATACCTGATTTTCTTGGTCAAAACCTTATCTGAGTCTGCCAAATTAAAACCCAGTTTTTGCATCCTTGTTGTCTGACTTAGACAATTTGGGAGCACATTTTCTTCTAGATGATTTTGGGTCATTTCCTTTTTAACCTTTTGTTATTCAAGCTTTTTAAGGTGCATCATCGCACTAACTTACTATTTACTACTACTTCTTCTTTTTACCTTGATTCTTGTGGTTCTGAAGGTCACTTTTTCAACCTTAACTTGCCAAAGTTTTTAATGCAGACACAGCTTTTACTTCACTCTTAGATATGACACATAATAAAGAAGCATCAAAGTAGAAATTTAAGATGGAAACAGTCACTCTGAATAAGCCTATATGATTAATACTCTTTTTAAATAAACTTTTTGCAGATGGAGGCCATAGGCAATATCTCAATTTAGAATTGGCCAGGAGCCAGTGCCATTTAGATGGCTCTTTGCTACAGCATGACAGGAAACTCACGTTTGTAAGTAACAACCACTCCAGTTCCCTTCCTTGCCTTAGCTGGCCATTGGGGATGAGTATTAATAGTCAAGACCACGTAAAAGCATCATTTACATAATGCTGGAAATAAATGAACACATCTTTTTTAAATAAGGGTGAATGAAGGTAGCACTTGAGGCTAGACTTCTGGATATGTATCCTGAAGTCTATCCTAAGGTGCTATTTACTTTCAACACTTATTTGAGTACACAATAACTACTTTTACTTTTCCTGTTCTTGTGTTATGACAACTTCTCTAAAAGCAGCAAATATTCAAGGAAGGGATCATAATTCTGATTGGTTTCAATGAAATACATAAATATAATCAGCCTAAGTTCCACACTATATTTACTTGTGCTTGTTTTTGTGAAGAATTATGGAGCAAACTGTACCATTTGACAGATAGCAATGCTCACCATACAGCACATACAATTCCCAGAGGATGGGATTATATTTCTTTGAATGGCAGTCAAGACTGTAGAAATTTAGTTAAAAGAATTGTAGGTCAAATATCCTATATGTGAGTGACACTGGCAGCATAGAATTATCAGAGAATAAGTTTTCTTTTAATTTTGCCTGTCAATTTTTAAAAGTCAAAAATCTTATAAATACACCTAAAGAAATAGTTTGTCAAATGCAGTTATATTCTAGAATAATTTAAACAGTATAAAATTATAAAAGACAGAAAATAAAAGACATAAGTTAGTGTCTCTCAGAATTAGCATTCTTGTGTTTTCACTTGACTTTTACCTTGAAATGATTGTAAATTCACTGACATTGCAACCATAATACACAGAATTCCCTCAAGCCCAAAATTCAGCCATTCCTCATGTTAAAAGTTCATATAATTTAGTTTGTTGATCCAAACTAAGAAATTAACATTACTATAATACTTTTAGGTATGAACTTCATTGTTGATTTATCAAGTTTTCCTTGAAATATCATTTAATTCACAGTTTAATATAGGACATCATGACTCCTAAGGCAATTGCATCTTCTTAGTCTCCTTCAATATGTGATAGTTCCTCAGTCTTTTCATGGTTTCATTTCACTGGTTATTTTTTTAAGGACCATGAAGCATAGTGATATAGTGATATTATCATATGTCTATGTTGAGCTCTTCTCATGTTTCTACTACATAGACTGGGGTTATATATCCTAGGAAGGGTACTGCAGAGAAATAGTGTTGTTTTTCCCTTTACATCCAAGCATAAAGCATAGAAACATGAACTCTAACTGGTGATTCTGCCAGGGATACCTTGGTTTAGATAGTATCTTCCAGGTTTATCTATTGTAAAATTATTGTATTCCATTTCCATTTTCTATTGGTTATAGAACTTCACTGAAAAATTCAGTCACCACTTATGGAGAAAGAAATTGAACACCCTAAGATCATTTGTAAAAGTACTAGAGTAATTAATAAAGGTTTTGAGCATGTTATTTGAGGTCATGCGAGTATCTTATGGCCTTTAAATTCTTTCTAACTTTAGCATCCATCAGTGGATTTTGCCTCAATATAGACACTTTCTTGTTTCTACTGAGGTTGTAAATCTTGTGTTTTCTGCTGCAATTTGGAATGGTGCTTTCCCAAGGTTCTCCTAAATATGCTTGTTCCAGAATGTTGTTTTGAAGCCAAGAAATCGATGGTATCACTGTGCTCAATTTTACTGAACTGTTATCGCTTGTACACCACTCACTAGATAAAGCTAGAAAATATAGTATATGCATATGCTAATTTATGTATACAAGTGGGTCTACCTATCATCTATCCATTTACCTTCTATCAATCATCTATCAGACAAAATTTTAACATCATAAGTATAACTGGTGATTTCCTTCTCTTCCTTTGTAATTTCTTCTTATAATGAAGAACCTGATTCATGTCCTCTACAACTTATTTATTTGTTCAACCTTAGTGTACCTGTGACTTTATAATTACCACGTAGAGTAAATATTCATGGACAGTTGGGTTTTTTGTATTTAGTGTGCACTATCTAATCAAACCACTGCTTCACAGTGTGAATTCTGACAGATCCTTTTATCCTCCCCCTATCATTTTGTGAGATTATGCCAACCATTTAAGATAACTATTCTCTGTAGTGCGTGTTACATCCCCAAATTCCTGATATCCTGGTTATTTTAAGATTTACAGTTTATTATTTGTGGAGTACAATTCTACTCATTTTGAAAGAATCACAATGTTGTGTTTACTGATGCACTATCTCACAGTTCTGGCCATAATCCCCCAAATCCTTTGGCATGCTTGCTTTCCAGTCAATAATTAAAGGTAGATACTAATACAATTTGAGGAATTAGTTTTAATCACTGTCAGGATTTCTTAGTTATAGTGTAGCCAAATGTCAACGTGAATTAAACTACAGATAAATGGTATAGATAGATAGAGGACAGTCAGATAGATAATAGATAGATGATGGATAGAGAGAGAGATCTACAGTTCTCTTTGAGAATGGTTAGAGTACAACTTCTCTAGATCATTTAAGTTTCCTCATTTGGACTGTGTCTATAATTAGTCAGAAATTCATTTGATTTGAGGTATATAGATGAAAGTTTAAAAATCTAAAATAATAATTTGAATCTATTTTACTGACAGTTCGATTTTTCAGATATTACTTTACCTTCACCACAAGACAGAGGATGAAGAACTGAAAACATCATCTTTCATACACTTTATTCCTCAGAGAGTTTTAACAATAATAAATATACATTTATTCCTCTTGCAGTTATAGAATTTCAAGCCTCTAAAAGCAACAGAAAAGTAGTAGAAAATTAAAAGTAGTAGAAAATGCTTTATGGCCCTATGATAAGTAGTATTCCCACAGCGTGGAACACATAGGGACTACGACTTTAAAGAACCTTACTCTCAAAAATCTTTGAGTGATATAATTATGGGTCAATTTCTAATGGTTTACTAAATAGGATTGGGATCTGATGAAAACCACAACTAAAGAAATGTCTGCATGCAACTAGGAAACTCATGCTGATAAAAATGAAACAAAGCAAATCTTTTCTTTAAAATTGGAATATGATTTCTAATTTTTGATTGGCATTGGACTTGGGGATTAAACACTAGGTTTTGCATTTCCAGTATAAATTTCATGTCTTCTTGAAAATATATGGCATATAAAGAGATTTGAGTTGTTACTTTGCAGATATATCTGGTGAAGGTAAATTTACCCCAAAAGGATCAGACTAACCAGTCACAGTACTGCATATTATTTAATGCCAGAATTTATAAGTTTTAAAGGTGTTTTACTGATTGAAATAATGTTAGTATGCATCAATCATCTACTCACTAACTTTAATTTACCTAGCAGCTCTAGAAAGTATACATCATTATCATCATTTTATTACGAGACCTAAATGAGAACCAGAGCTGTTTGAAATGAATGGCTCAAAGCACCACTATTAAATCTAAGTTTAATATCTTGCTGCTTCAATTAATCATCACTCTTTTTTGTGAAGCAATATTCATTCATTTGCTCGACTCAGCATTTTTATTTTTAAGTGAGACAATAATTCTGATCAAGTGTTAGGACTAAAAAGAGGAAACTGGATTCCAAAATGAAGTTCAAGCGCACTCCCAAAGCACTGTATTATGGTCATATCTCTGTGTCCTAAGGCATAAGCGGTACATTGTCCGTGGCACTGCTTCACAATTTTTATCTCTGTGGTACAGTCCACCGAACATATTATCCTTTAACTACTTGCCTATAATTTTGACACGAGTGTATCATCATTTATGCTAAATTATGTGTTTCGTGTAATACCATATGCATGGGAAGTGAACTGGCAGAATGGAGAAGCGATGCCCACCAGGCTTGGCATGGTCTTTGTAAAGATCCTCATGGAGTAACATTACTCAGTTTCATTCATCATGTTCCCTGAAAATATAAATTGTTTTATATGATCTGAATATTTTTGCACGTATCAAATATGGTGACAAAAATTTATAGTTGTTGGAGCTACCTTAATCTCAATTTAATTAAAATTCAAGTGATTTCTACTCTTAATAAAGATGTTGATCCACCTTTCAAGTGGGAATACACATGTGAAACTTAAATGGTAGATAATGGCCCTCCTGAAATCTAAAATTTGTTCTACTATTAGTGTAATGAATTATTCAGTAAAACATATGCAACATAGATTTAACGGAGGGAAAATCAGTAAATTGAGCTGTGCTCCCTCACTGCTGCACTTTTTTAAAAATTAGGATTGTTTTCCATTTGCTTTGTACATTTTTTCCTTAATGTCAAATAAATAAATAAATACTTTAAACTAACTGAGAAGTCAGTTTCCCAAGCTACTGTATGAATCATAAAAATTCACTCTGTGCTCATAAATTCAAAGAAAAGATCTTTTTATGCCTCTACTATGGCTTTTCTATGTTTCTTAAAGTATTTAGGATGCAGTCTTTTTCCTGCTTTGTGTTAAGTAGATATTCATAGATAATATGTAAATGCACAAGATATGTATAGGGAGTATGAATGTTATCTGAAATCTGACAGTTATTTTTTTCTTTTTCCTGTTAGAGGTTATTTTTCCATATTGGCCAGTGTAAAATACAGTAATTGGATTGTGTGAAAAAATTACTTGTGTAGCAACATCTATACTTCACGGAATTGGCCTTAACAAATTGCATCAAATGATTCTGATCTAGTCTTTGAGAAATTTGTAATGAAAGCAATGCCCATTGATAATTTACATACTTTTGATAATTGATTCAATCAAGTACATGTGTAGTATTTGGCACATGCTAAGGGATTGACATGATGTGCTGAATGCAACAGTGAATCAAGCAGAGCTAGTTTCTGTATTGGAGGCTAGATATTTAGCAAGGATTCATTTAAGTACAATTGTGATGAGAGACTGCTCTCACATCCTAAAAAAATCTGATCCATTTGGGAAGGCAAAGAATGCCTTTTTGAGTGAGTGGTATTATGTTGATTTCTGAAGGATGTGCTGGTGGGTCCTATAGTTGGGGATGACGGACTTATAGTCATCTTCATTATAGGGCATTGTTTTATACTAAAGAAGATAAAAATTTAACACAACTTTCACTGCACGTTATTGCAACATGAATTTAAGTTCCAATTAATCTTGCCAATTAAATGAGGTCACATGAGATTTGAAATGTGTTTCATTTTCCATTCTCCACTTCATTTGGCAGGTAGGAATGCATTGTGATAGAGGCAGTAATTACAATGTCTTGGGCTTTTTGGTGGCGGCAATGCCCGGCAGTCCCACATTTCGCGCGTATCGGGCAGGCCGCGCAGAAAGCCCCAGACGCTGGGAGCCAGAGACGCTCCGCGCGGGGAGGAAGTTTGGCTGGGTCCGAAAGCCCTGGGAGCACAGCCAGCTCAGTCCCTCCCGCCTCCCGAGCCGGTGCAGCTTTCCGGCGACTCTCGACAGAGATCGGCTTTTTGGCGGCGGCAACGCCCGGCGGTCCCACATTTCGCGCATATCGGGCAGGCCGCGCGGAAAGCACCAAACGCTGGGAGCCAGGGACGCTCCACGTGGGGAGGAAGTTTGGCTGGGTCCGAACGCCCTGGGAGTGCAGCCAGCTCGGTCCCTCCTGCCTCCCGAGCTGGTGTAGCTTTCCGGGGATTCCCGACAGAGATCGGCTTTTTAGCGGCGGCAACGCCCAGCAGTCCCACATTTCGCGTGCATCGGGTAGGCCGCGCAGAAAACCCCAAAGGATAAACTGGCACCTTGGAACCTTCCTGCCTGCAGGGCCTCTGAAAACTGGTGAGCTATCTGTGCTCGCAACCAGATCACCGAGTGGGGGAGGAGATCCATCCTTATACCTGCAGGGAACCCTGGGAGGGCGGGGGAGTGGTCTTACACACCTCACCCAGGTCACTTGATAGGGAGTATCTAACCAATATCTGTACAGCCTTTTAAGCGGAACTCTCAGCAGAGAGCTTAAGGGACATTCCCCCAAAGAAAAGTCAAAGGAGCAACCTCTGCAGCAGACCTTTGCCTGCTAAACTGCCTGGGGAATCTACTGCTCAATATTTTGAATCAGATACCCAAAAAAGGGAAGACAGAAAAACAAATCTCAGCAGAAAGCTTAAGGGACATTCTCCCAAAGAGAAGGAATCATTGGAGCAGCCTTTGCAGCAGACCTCCGCCTCCTGAACTGACTTTGGAATTTATAGCTCCACATTTTGAATCTGATACCCAAAAATGGGAAAACAGAGGAGCAAAACGCAGTCTCAAAACTCAACCCCACCCAGAACAAGTTTTGAAGATGAAGATACAGGGGAACCAGGAAGCCTCATAACTTCAAGATATGAAACGATTGCATCCGAATTGAAACAATTCCAACAGGCCATGAAAGAGCTTAAAGCAGAAATAACCCACACACCCACAATGATTTCTCAGATAAAAAACGAGATGAAAACAATGATGGAAGAAATGCTCCATTTACACAGACGAGAAATAGACAAAAGTCTAGAAGAAAATAGGAAACAAATAGAAACCTTACAAGAGCAATTCAGGAATGAATTACCAATAATGAAACAAGTCCAAAGAGAATGCCAGGATTTGAAAACTAACGCTGAAAGCATGAAAAACCGTTTAAATGAAACCGAAGATAGAATTTCAGAACTTGAAGACAGCATGGCAGCTTATGA